>RJWM01044485.1:0-13252 GCA_004363535.1 Dasyprocta punctata | reverse complement strand
ATATGTAGACAAGTCAGTCAGGGTGCTGCAAGTACACAACAGGAAAACATCATCTCCCAGAAATGATGCTGGGAAAATTGCAGCTCCACCTCCACATGCAAAATAATGAAATTGGAGCCTTATTATACACTATAACAAAAGTAACCTCAACATGGATTCAAGACTTAAATGTTGAACCTCATTATGTGGAATTCCTTAAAGAAAATAGTGTGTGGGGGGCAACTCTTACTATTTGTCTTAAAAATTATTTGTTATAATAGAACATGCGTGGTCAAAATAAAAAGCAAAAAATCAGGACTCTGCAAAAACTTCACAGCAAAGGAAACGATCTGCTAAGTAAAAAAGCATTTTAAGAAATGGGAGAAAATATTTACAATCTATATATGTGATAAGGAATCAACATCTGAAATAAACATCACAATTCAATAACAGAAAAAGAAAAGTATGAGATCTATTGAACACTACGGTGACTATAATAACAATGCATTGTATACTTGAACATTTATAAGGTAGCACATTTTAAATGTTCTCACCAATATAAGTATGTGGGGTAATCATTATTTTAATTAGATTGACTTAATGATTCACAGTATATGCATATTTCAAAACATCAAATGGTACTTTACTAGTATATACAATTTTTGTCTATGCAAAAACTAAATAAAACCAGATAATACTCATTTTCTCCAATAAGCCATACGAAGGGCCAACAGTTATAGTATACAGAAAACGTTCAGCATTGCTAATCATCAACAAAATTAAAGACCACTTGGTATGTTTGCTCATCTGTAAGTATAGTTATTATTAAAAATATAAAAATTGAATAAACAAAAAATAAAAACTGAAACAGAAAACCAGCAAGTGTTAGCATTGGTATAGAGAAGTCCAAACCATTGTGTACTGCTGAAAATGTAGAATGGTAAAACTA
This sequence comes from Dasyprocta punctata, assembly GCA_004363535.1. NCBI lineage: Eukaryota > Metazoa > Chordata > Mammalia > Rodentia > Dasyproctidae > Dasyprocta > Dasyprocta punctata. The sequence goes on along the minus strand of RJWM01044485.1, from coordinate 12,324 downwards.
TTATGGAAACTGTATGGCATTTCTTCAAAATTGTAACTGCCATATGAACCAATAGTATTGCTTGTATGTACTTAGCCAAAAATGTTCAACAAATATTCCTCACAAATATTCACAAAGTTTTAGTTGGACTGGAAGAATAAGTTTTAATGACCGATTACACTACATGAGGAGGACAGTTAATAATAATTTTGATTTTTCTTATTTCTAAAAGAGATTTTTTAATGATCCTATCACAAAAATAGATAAATTCATGAAGTTATAGATATGTTATTTAGCTGGATTCAATCTTTCTCCAACACACAAATCAAGAACGCAGCCCCCATGCACACACTGGCCACCATCAGGACTCTCCCGCAGGCAACCAGCACAAGCTGGGAGAAGAAGCCAGCCCAGCCCCTGCACACATACAGACCACCATCAGGAGTCTCTTGTGGGTAGCTAGTGTAGGCCAGGAAATGCAATAGCCAGCCACACCCCTACAGGCCACCTGGCCACCATCACCTTCAAGAACTTGTAGCCAGTGCAAGCCAGGAGAACGAGCAAGTCATACCTTGGAGAAACTGCAAGTGATTGAAGAAGCCCACACTGCATCACACTGCCTCCCTGGGAACCTGGGTTAGGAGAAACTCAGGTGCCTGAACCAACCCCCTACACCATGGACAGGTAGAAACCATGGGAAGCACCTGGGACCCCACAACTAACTCATCTGGAGGAACTCAGGAAGACGTCAAGACAAAGGAGCAGAAAGACTATCTATGGCCTCCAGTTCAAACAGAACAAGTCCAGGAGACATGGACATGGAAGAAAGTGTAAGTCATACACCTGAAATTTCTGGGATGATGGCAACTGAAGTAAAGAAACTACTTCACAAAGCTATAAAAGAAATCAGATCAGAAATAATATCTCAGGTAAAAGAAGAAATGACAAACATAAAAGAAGTGTTGCTGAGCATATCTTAAGAAGACATAGAAAATAAAAGGAGCATGAGGGAGTTGGGAAACTGTGTATGAGCAATAGAGAAAAGAAATGAAATGCATGAAACAGACTCAAAGAGATACCCAGGAAATTAAAAACTCCATCAGAAGCTGGCAAAACTGCTTGAAAGAAACTGATTATTGAGTTTCAGACCTTGAAGACAGGATGGCAGCTAGCAATCACGAAAGGAAAGAATTCTTAAAAATAACAAGGCACCAGGAAATAACAATTCAACAGCTGTATGACAATGCAAAGAAAAACAATTTAAGAGTAATAGGTGTCAGCAAAAAGGCAGGAGTCAACACAAATGACATAAAGAGACTATTGGATAAAAGAGATAAAGAGACTATTGGATAAAATTTATATGATTACTTTAGTTATCTATCCCTTGAGTGGTTTCTATAATTCTGTCTTTCACAGAACTGGTTTGTCCTAAATTGTCCAAGTTATAGGAAATAATTTGTTCATATCATTTCCTTTTTCTTTATTATATTAAGAAATTCATATCATTTCCTTTTTCTTTATTATATTGGAGATTGATAGTAATGATGCATGTTCATTACTGAAATTGGAAATTTGGATCTTTATTTTCTTTTCTCTTGATTACATTGGCTCAAAGTTTGATAATTTTATTTATCTTGTCAAGAATTATCTTTTTTTCTTTGATTTTTCCTCAATTTTTCAATATTATGGATAATCTATTTAAATCTTTATTCCTTTTTCTTGATTTCAGCTAAATTTTCTTTGTCTAGTTTGTAATAATGGGGCTAAACTTTGTATTACAATTTTATTTTCTAACAGAGGCATTTGTTTATAAAAATAATGTTTATAAATAGCCTTCATCTAACAGTGATTTAATGCAGTGCATTCAGAATTCGTCTCAACTTTTTAGGTATTTTAGTTAGAAAACTATAAAATTTTGAATAACAGCATAAAAATTTTAAAATGTTCTGAAATTTTATTATTGAAAACATATAAATGCATGAGAAAGTTAAAAAAGAAAATAAAAGCTTACATTTTTCTATTTTTTAATGTACTTCCTTTTTCTTTTTTAAATACACGTTTGGAACACATCATGGCTTACATCTGTCTTGGGTAGAGGGTGCATGTACATAACACTACTTGTCTCTTTTTCTTTTAGTCTCCTTCCTTCCCACCTCCCTCCTTCAGGTTCTAAATCCCTTTCCCCATTTCCATGTTTGTTATTATTAGCTCATGTTTATGACATATAATATTTATATTCATTGAGGTTATTAGGTACATTTACATAGCATATCTTAATTCTAGTTAGTCCCCTTTTCCCCTTCCTTTTCCCCTCACTCTTGGTCACCTGGACTCCTTCCCACTTCTAAGAGATCTATCGCATTTCCTTCTATCCATTACTTATTATTCTCTTTGTTTGTGCTTTGATTTACTCAAGTGAGAGATGCCATAAAGAATTTAAATTTGTGTGATGGTTTATTTCACTGAACATTTTGTTCTCCAGACACATCCATTTGCTTATAAATGTCTTGAATTTATCCTTCTTTTAGTGGGTTTTCTATTGTGCATAGATATCACTGTTTCTTTATTCCTTCCTACCAGTTCTACCAATTGCCTTACCTGTTTATGCCAGTTGCTTCCAGGATTTATCTATTATGAATTGTGCTGCTATAAACTTTGATATACATGTATTGCTGTAATACATCTTTAGCCCTTTGGGGAAGATTTTCTTCCAGAAAGAGAAGAGCTGGGTCTATGTTTTCTATAGGAAAATAAGAAGGATTGAAGGAGTAAGAAAGAAAAAAAAAACATTACATTTCTACTGTGATTAGAAAAGAGAGGAAAAGTGATTTAAGAAACCACTGAAAGCAGACAGTGAGGTGGGCAAAAATAATAAAATAAAATAAAGTTTCAGAAGCACCTGCTAGCATATTAAAACTGCAGATTGGTGGATGCTACAAGTTTAGGTAATCAGTATCCTGGGGATTTTGGCCTAAAATCTGCATTTTAACAAGAGCTCAGTGTCTTTTGTATGCACATTAAGTTTGAGTAGCATTCCTTTAGGCAGAAATTTGTCAGAGAAACCATTCAACAAGAGAAGATTGTGCTGCCTTTCAAGAGATTATTTGGTAAGGGCCTGGCTATTAATTCAATTGGAATAAACCCTAGGGACATATTTGAAGTTATTTAAATCCTGCAAAGTAAGGAGTTTGATGTGAGCTGCCGATCAGCACATAGATTTAATTTATTTTGGATGTTATCAAGAGAAAATGGAAAAAAATACTAATGAGAAAACTTTGCTATTTTCTTAAAACTAGATGAGTTGAAATAATTTTCTTCTGCTTCAAAATAGGTCAGAAGCTAGAAAAATTTTTTCTACTTAAAAACTTATTGCAATAAATTAATGATATCCATAAAAATAATACACTGACTTTTGGGTTTCTTAAGCAAGAAAAATAACAAGATTAAATGAGGGGAAGAGGGTGTGGCAAGATATGGGAGAGCAGATGAGATCAGATGACCACTTTTCAAATTTGGCAGCTGGCTCAAAGTCTCAGAACTTCCAGCCTAGGAACCTGTTTCATTTTTTTCCCTTTCTCTCAGTAGCTCAAGGATGATTTAACCTTCTACAGCACTATTGCTCTATTCACTATTTTATTACACTAAAACACAATATGTTTTGGAGAAATCCACAGAGCTCTCAATCTTTCCCTCTCCTGACAAGTCTGAACAAATTAAAAACCTTGTTTTTAAATATTATTAGCTGTAAGTGACCTGGAACTTTGACAAAAGTAACACATGCCAGGTAACTTTTTTTATTGATTTCACAAATACTGACTCCGTATGAATCAGAAAGATTTATTAGAGTTATCAATAATTTCTTTATACATATCTGTACTTCTCAGTGTACTTCATTTATATCTGGCAGTCAGAATTTTTCCTGCTTCAGTAAAAAGATGACAAGATTCAGGGAAGTAGCAGTTCCTAAAGAGCAATACTTTTCTAGAGTACTCTTATGCTTAATTTTGAGATTGTGGAATGGGGTTTTCCCAAATTACAATAGAATGAGTTCAAAAGGTGGGAAAGAGAGGGAAACATATATCCCCGAAGGAAAGGGTAAAATAGAGTAATGTATCTATGATCATCAGCCCTTAATGTCTCTGTAGATAATAGGTCAGGTAGCAAAAGGACATGAAGGACTTCAAGCTAGGCTTTTGCAGTTGATCCCTAGGTACCAGGTTTCCACTTCAGTATCATAGGCCCTCACATGTAATCATGCAAAGTTTATGTATGCTAACACCGTGGGATTTTCAATGGCAGAGAATATCTACCAAATTTAGGAGTAGTAAACATTATTTGTTTTCTATAAAAATCATTGATGAATATGGGATGGGCATAGGTATAAGGAAAATGTTTTTCTTATAAAATTCTATAATATAATTCTAGCCAATCCATTTATGGTAGCACAGAATAAAATTAATTTTATTTACTAGGAAAAAGAATAAAAGATTTTTGTATTTTCCAAACAGTGACCATAATTCTATACTTTTCCCTATAAACATCACTCAAAGAACCATAAAGGTGATACAGAGAATGAAAAGGCATCAATCTCATTCTCAGATAATCCATGTAAGATTGTATTTCTTCTTGGTAATAATTATAAAAGAAAATATGAAAGAATTATGAACAAACTGGTAGGGAAGAACAGTGACGAAAGGATGGTAGATGTAATTCTAAGAAGCAATATAATTTTACTCTTGAGAAACAAGTATCCAAGTTTTTGACCTGGAGAACATGTCCAACCTGTTAAACAAGGTTCAGTTATACATCAAGGATTAGAAATTTAAATTGAGGTCTATGTAACTTTTGGTTAATTCCTGCAAAATATGTTTCTCAATGTTAGCAATAGTTTGACTTTTCCTTCTCTTATGAAACTTGTTATCTAACCTCTTCTTCAAATAATATTTTCAGATCAACATTATTATTACTGCTCTTCACAATGCTATCTCTACCAAAATCAGCACCTCCAATACTAATATCGTTACCATCACTAATAATGTGCTGATATAATTGCCAGCACTAGCTGGGCGTGGTGGTGCACGCCTTTAATCCCAGCACTTGGGAGGGTGAGGTAGAGAAGAGTTGTGAGTTCCAGGCCAGCTTGGGCTACAACGTGAGCAAGGCAGGTCTGAGCTACATAGTGCGACCCTGCCTCAAGAAACTATGGCTGGGAGTTTGGCTCAATGACTTAAGTGCCTGTCTGGCAGGTTTGAGGTTGTGAGTTCAATCCCTGGTGCCGAAAACAAAACAAAAAAAAAAAATATCCAGCCCTATTAACTTTTCTATGAACATCACTCTTATACCACCTCCCCAAAACTACATCAACTGCTTGATTACTAAATATTTATATTTCTACTCATATAATTGAGAAGTCTTAGATTCTACTATGCTTTTCCTTCTAGCTCCTGAAAGATTAGTAATTTTCTTAATTTTGCCTCAATATCTTTCCTATTAATTTAATTTAGGCAACTTAATTGTTTCAATTACATAATGTTCTTGGAAGATGATTCTCTGTCTTGTTCAGTATTCTGCCATATAATTACCAGTTGGTTAATAATACCTGGTTATTTAAGTAGACAGCATAGCGTTCTGTGTTTTATTTGGGAATAAAATTCACAAGTGCAAAAAAGAACTAATGTTACTTCTACATTTGACAATGTTATACTTTAATCATTTTGGAATGTATCTACAGGAAAAGGAAAAAAAAGTTTAAATATGTTGTATAGGCAAGTATATGAAAGTTCTGGACACAAAACAGTAGAGTGATTTAGTACATGAAAGAGGCATACAAGAAGTTGCAAACCTAACTCCCTTTTCCATGGTATTGACATGAAGTTGCCAGTTCATGAAGCTTGAAAAAATAGAGTGAAGACACATACAGAAAAACTTACAATTTTTTCCACGAGGAAAGAAAAGACGGAAAACCATCAGGAAAAAAAATGTAGAGGAATCATGAAAGGAAAAGGTCCAGAAAAAGGTAATATTGAACTTAGCCTACAAAATTTATCTTCTAAAAGAAACAACATTATTAAAATAAAAGAGCAATCTAGAATCCCCTCAACACAATATCCATAATGTCTGAGATAAAATCCAAATACCTAAAGAAAAAACAAAATCTATAACATGTGACTTGGTGATGAACCATATACTGCAACTAACTAACAAGGATCTTAAAGACTTTATTATAACTATCGCCAATGTACAAAAATAAAATCTGTTTAATAAGTGATAGTCTAAACATTTTATGTACTTACAAAAACAGAAATTCAAGGCCTACACAATGCAAGTTCAAAGATAAGTTTGTGTTATTACAGTCAAAATCAGTTAATGGAATAAACAGAATATTTGAAAATAAACTAATGAGAAGGATCCAAAGAAATACCAAAAAAATAAATAAGAGAGAAAGAAAAGTAAGAACAACACCTAAGAAACTTGTTAGATGACAGTCTCAGATGTTGTATAACTAGGGTACCACAAAAAGTGAAAAATAAAAAAAGAAAAAGAAAAAGGACAAAAAATTTGAATATGATACTCTCGCAAGCAGCTCCAAATCAGATATGTTATAGAAACTTCTGGGTATAAAACATTAAGCAAGTATTAACTTTAAAAAGTAAATTCCCACACACGAAACAGAAACATAATAGTCAAATTATTGAAATCCAAAAATAAAGGGCAAATACTGAAAACGTTAAATGAAAAATGACACATTACATGCCAGAGGATAGGATTAAATGCTGTTCTTCAGAATCCATTAATAAGACAGAGTGAAAAAAATTGAAATCAGTACAGAGAAATCTGACTTTTTAAAATATCTTTTATTTCAACCTCTTCAGAAAGTGATACAGATGCTTTTTATTCCTGGTGGTGTCTAGCAACCAACTGGACCATAGATCACAACACAGAACACAAATAAGATTTAAGTTTAAGGTCGAACTTCTGAACAGATCGTATGGGAGGAATTTTAACAAGAATGCTTATTTTCCATGTTTTTCTTTGTAAAAGAAAGAATACTGATTCTTCAAATTTTAAGTGCAAGCTAAGACAGGGCTCAAGATTTCCTTCACAGATGTATAGATGAATCATATTACTATTAACATCTAGTGAACCAGTATACTGATTCCCTAGTCTTACTGAATAATGGTTACTAGCTATATCTATGTTTAGAAAACGTAACTCAGTATTTAGTATAATTAATATGCACTAAAAAAATACACTATCTTGGAGTTAAAAATCTGTCTGGCTTTATTAGAAGGTAGAATTGTGCTGTAGCATTAGATACCAGAAATAGATAGAACTTTTAAGATTAGGCTCAAAGCTTCTAAACTTTTTACATCCTATTTTAGCAGTTTGGAAAAACGTATACTCATCCATTAGTACTTTAAAATTGATATTTGAATATATAGTGTAGTTCATTATGTTATTCCATTAGCCTACAACATACTGCACTACAACAGTTTAATGTTTGTCTGAGTATTTTATATAAGAAATAGTAGATACATATGATATGAATAGATGTGATTTACTTTCAAAATTCAGGTATTGGTTATTTTAAAAATCATCCACAATATTTTTGTGTGAAAAGATAAGTTTTCACTTTTATAATATTGAAAAGGCATTGATTTATATCATTTTGAGTGGTAATGTGTCAATCATTTAGTGAAAAAGACATTTCTCATTTGCAAACATTGAAACAGTAATTACTGAAGTATTTTCATCAACATCATAAAATAGTTTTCTCAGAGTAGTCTTCATATCTCATCTATTTTAATATAAAGCATTTTGATCATTTTTAGATGTTTGAATGAAATTAACAAGTTAATTACTATGAGTTTAAAGCCCATTTAATCAAAACTTCTGGAGGACTTAATACATTTATATTTACTGATTGATGGATGGATTTTTTTGATAATGCAAAGATTTCTGAAACATGCTAAAAAGACTCTCTTTGTACTGATAAGAAAGGAGATGTAGGAAAGGTAAGGAGAGAGAAGGGAAGCTTCAGGCTCTCCTCTTCCACTCTATAAAAACATAGGTAGATGATGATGCTAGAGGCTAGTTAGATAGATAGATAGATAGATAGATAGATAGATAGATAGATAGACCGTGTATTGGGTATGCTATGTCCCCCCAAGTCCTCATGTACTTTTGATGGGGCTGAGTCCAGTGCTTGTGTTCAGTTTGTTGTCTAGCTCTGGGATTGGTAATGTGAGTGCTGCACATGCCCAGGAGTGGAGCTGAGATACAGTGTAAGGGAAGGCGGGTCTTCCTCTTGTGCTTCCACACTTCCGCCCTCTCTCTCACACGCATGCGTGCTCTCCATCTCTTGCCAGTGCACCTTGTGGCTTGCAGCCGCCATGAATGGCAGCCCCTCCATGCCATGCTGACTTGGAGTCAACTAAGTAGGACTGAAACTCCTGAGAAACTGTAAGAATAAACCTTTCCTTCCCTAATTTTGGGCATCAGGTATTTTGTCTCGGCAACAAGCAAAAAATAACTAAGACAGAGCTTGGTACCAGAGGAGTGGGGACATTGCTGTGATTATTCCTGACCATGTGGTTCAAGAACCTTTGGAAATGGCTTGTGGGGAAAGTTTGGAAAGATTCGGAGATGTCGTCTACCTGCATAGAGCTGGAACAGCTTAGATTGTTCTGTATGGGAGGTTCTGGTCAGAGCCCAGAAGACCAAAAGGCTGATAGAAAGTCTGCCAGTAAAAACTAGGCTCAGGAGGTTTCTTCTGGGAAGAAGAATGACATTGGGTGTTGGACTCCACATGACATGTGTTATAGCTTGGCAGAAAGTTTGTCTGCATTCTGCCCATGCCCAGAGACTTTGCTTGAGACTGAGATTAAGGGCGATGGATTAATTAATCTGGCGGAGGAAATCTCAAGGCAGTGGCCTGGCTATTATTGGGAGCATTTAGCGAGATTTATGTTGGGATTAAAGAGCAAGGAGCCCGGCATGGAGATTTAAAATGTGAGTTTGGCCAGGCAGCTGTGGACTGCAAAGATGGAGCTGAGACGTTGATTGCTGAGAAGGAACAAAGGAATAAAAAAGATGGTCCAGGGCATCTCAGGAAGCAATGAGCCTCCAGCCTTTGCAGCCTCAGGCCTTCAAAAGTGAAAGTTTGTTAGGAGGAAAAAGCTGCAGAGTGCCCTGTCCCGGAGTGGTGACAAAAAGCCGCAGAGTGCCCTGTCCCAGAGTGGTAACAAAAAGCTGCAGAGTGCCTTGTCCCAGAGTGGCGACAGAGGCCATGCCATGTCCCAAAATGGAGGTGGCCACACCAGGTTCCAGAGTGGCGGCGGCATAGAGAAGCTGTTCCTCACAATCAGGTTCAGAGAGCTCAGTGATCCAGGCAGTCAACCCCTACAGCCAAGAGAGAGGAAAGCCTGGCTACTGCTCCAGCCTGCAGCAGAACTTGGTGGCATCCATGTGGTGCTGGCTTTAAGTACAAGAAAAGGCTAAGGCAGCTTCCACCTTGCCTGCAGAGAGCAATGTGTAAAGATGTAAGAGTGAAGCCAAGGACATGGATCATCCAAGGAAATCTATGGAAGGTGCCGCAGGGGTAGAGTCACTCAAGCCTGTTGGAGCTTGTAACCAGATTACTTCAGATGCTGAGCAGAGAACCCCAGGACTTAATGTTTGCCCTGCTGGATTTTGGACTTGCTTTGGTTCCAATGCTTTGTATTCCCCTGTTTGTAACTTTTGGAATAGTAATGTTTACCTTGTGCTTTTATATGTTGGAAGTGCTTAACCTGGTTTTCATTTGTACCGGGGGTTACAGATAAGAGTTTGCCATAGATCTTGGAGGAGATTTGGGACTTGGACTTTTCAGCATTGCTGAAACTGTTAGGACTTTGGCAACTGTTAGAGATGAACTAAATGTCTTTTGTAGTAAGGATATAAATGAGTCCTTGGGGGTCCAGGGGTGGAATGTATTGGATGATATGCTATGTACTCCCAAGTCCTCATATAATTTTGATGGGGCTGAGTTATTAGTTTGTTATCGGTTTGTTGTAGCACCGGGATTGGCAATGTGAGTGTTGTACTCGCCCAGGGGTGGAGCCAACATACAGGGTAAGGGAAGGCGGCTCTTCTGCTTCCCCCTCTCTCTTGCCAGCATACCTTGTGGTTTGTAGCCACCATGAACTGCAGCCCCACCACCCCATGCTGACTTGGAGCCAAGTGTGAACTGAAACTCCCGAGAAACTGTAAGGATAAACCTTTCCTTCCCTAATTTTGGGCGTCAGGTATTTTTTCTTGGCAATGAGCGAAAAGTAATTAAGACAGACAGATAGATAGATAGGTGGATAGATAGATAGATAGGTAGATAGATAGATAGATAGATAGATGAAATGCTTATCAGTTTCTTATAAATGTATCCTTTCATTTCATTGTTTTTAACAGTAATGAATTTTCTCTATTGCACTTTGTAACTTTTAACATTTGAAAGTTTTCACATTTCCAAAACCTTGTAATAAAAATGAAAATTTTCAATTCAATAATTAAAATTTTTTCTACACAAAGTACTGAGTTTGATTTCTGGTACAAAAAAACCTTTTTCTAATGTCATAATCTCCTGTACTCTTTCATCTTTTTAAATTTTTCTTGCAGTCTTGATGATTTGATATTAGTAGCATAAACTGATTTTCATCTGTGCAGGAAACACCTCATTTTTCTGTTTTCACCTTTACATGTGCTCTGCTATTTTGCTGTATTTTCCACTTGTCTATTTAACACATTCACCTCTTCCACCATGAATTACCAATTCCTTCAGGTATGAAATGTTTTCCTCCATCTGGTCTTTATGGTTTCTTTGTTCTCAGCCTTAGCATTATATCCTCACCCTTCTATTTGATGAGTGATTCATAGAGCAATATTGGGAGCAATATCTATAAAATATATTGTTTATATTATGTCTACCTGTATTGGTTTTTAAAATTCAGATTGCAATGCTGCATATTTTGGCTGTGTAATCTTTATTCTCATACTTGTGTCTGTAATTTAATGCAGCAAACTAAACATAAATATTTTCAAGTAGCAAAAAATTAGGAAAATGGAAAATAGAAAATAATAAAAACATTTGTTTTAAAGATAATCTATATTTCTAAATATTGTTTTCAAGAAACAAGGAAAATTCTGTAGAATATTAACAATATAAGTATAAATAGTGCTAAAAGAACTAATTGACCATGACCACCAGGAAAAATAATTCTGCTACTTCACAATTTGGGTAGAAGAATTCTATCCACTGCTCAGGTTTTTCTCTGGTGATTCTCTTGGTGTTCTTCAGTCCACCTGTGGCAAGAAATGATCATGTACCATAGTGACAGCCTGAGAACTGAACAGAGTCTGAGACTTTTACTCAATTTTGCATGAATCACTTCATTAGTTAAGCCATCTAATTCAGAAGAGGATTAGTCTTACAGCAAGTAAATTTTACATGGATAATGAAACTGAGAGAGAATAAATATTGGTTGAGAGTTTGAAACTGGCTTCAGTAAGGAAGGGAACTTCACTTAATTTGACAGATTTAAGCTTCCTGAGAAAATTAATATGGTTTTCTTTCATGAAATAAATCTGTTCCATGAAACAAATCCACCTATGAGGCAATGAGTGGACTGTAGCAGATACTGTATCTCCGTTTGAAGGCCTAAACACTCATTTTCAAAATGCCAGATCTGTGCATGTGGACAGTAGATAGGTTAGATTGTTTTATGAATCACTCTCAGTCAAGTGGACCTGCCTCCCTTAGGTTTGCATTCCATCCTCAGGTTCAGTATTGTCAATGCTGACACATTTCTGGGCCATTCTATGAACTCAGATCATTTCTATGTTTCTTGCTTAGTTATCAGCTGAGGAGCCTGTTGTGACTGAATCATAGTGTTATTTATCCTTCTACTACACAGAGTTTCTTTTACTTCCTGACAGGGTTTATCCCTGGGAACATTCTCCAGTACATCCTTGATGGCAAATCATCTTTTTAAAGATTTTTCCAGGAAATCTGATGTTACCCTATCACATGAGTTTATGACAGAATGTGTCTTTTGTTGTTGTTGTTGATGATGATGATGTTATTGGGGATTGAATCAACAGTCCTAGAGATATATCCCTAGTACTCTTTCATTTTCTTTTTCTTTTTCTTTTTCTTTCTTTCTTTCTTTCTTTCTTTCTTTCTTTCTTTTTTTTTTTTTTTTTTTTTTTTTTTTTTTTTTTTTTTTTTTTTTTTTTTTTTTTTTTTTTTTTTTTTTTTTTTTTGAGACAAGATTTCTCTAAGTCACTATGTAAGTTGTCCAAGCTCGACTCAAA
>RJWM01044484.1:0-13252 GCA_004363535.1 Dasyprocta punctata | reverse complement strand
TGGATGCCATGATGTGAGCAGCTTTTCTCCTCAAGACCTTTCCCACATGGCACTTTCGCCCTGTAGTCAGGGGCTATGAAATAAATCTTCTATTTAAAAAGTCCCAAAATAAACCTTCCTCTTTTATATCGTGAGTACCAAGTTTTGTGTTTTGGAGATGTGGAAAGTAAATAAGACAAATTTTGAAACCAACAAGTGGAGTTATTGCCAGAACTATATCTGAATATGTAGTGTAGAAGACTTAAGAACTGTTTCACGGGAGGAGTTTAGAAAGATTTGGAAATGAGGGCTATAAAACCCCTAGAAAGCTGTCAAATGAGTTTGAAGAGAGAATTTAGTTGGACCTCAGAAGACCAAATGCGGATAGTAAAAGCCAGGCTCAGGAGGTTTCAACTGAGAACAAAGATTCCATTGACAGTTTGACTGGAGACCATGTGTGTTAGACTCTGGCAGAAAAATTGCCTACATTTTGCTTATGTGCTGAGAATTTATAGGAGACTCTTGTTAAGTAGAGCAGACAATTTAATCAAGTGGAGGAAATTTTAAGGGAACCCCATGTTGAGGTTGTGTCATGAGTTCTACTGGGGGCTTTAAGGCAGCTCAATATTAAGACTCAAGAGCAAATGGGAGAGTTTAGTGACTTAAATGTTTTGAGTTTTGCCAGAAAAATAACTCCTTTAAAGTCAAGGCTTAAAATCTTTTGGCCCAACACAGCTTAGCTGGTGAAAGAAGCCAAGTACTTTATATTAGAAGAATACAAAAGCTTCCATGAGGGCATGTGAGAAATCTACAAGACTCTGCTCATGTGGTGCAAAGCTGAAAAGTTTTCATTGGTGAAGAGTTCAAATGTACTGTGTTTGAGAAGGGCCATCTAGGGAATTGCTTCATTGGGATTTGTTTCACAGTGATCAGACTTCTAAGCACCCAAACAGCACAGTCATGATTCAAGGGGTTCTGGTTACTGTTTAAGATGGCGGCAGACTTGGCATCATCTACTTGGTGCTGGCTTTAAAGAATATGCAGAATCAAAGAGTAAAGGAGTAAGAGAGCATTATACTCAGATTTCTGTAGAAAGTCCTGTAAACCAGGCAGTGTGCCCCTGAGATGATAGTGTGAGAAGCTGTGAGAGTAAAACTGAAAGTGCATTGGAGACCCCAGGAAGTTTCAGCAGCCAAAACTATGCAATGTCTGAGAAAAGCATCAGACAAATGAGCAAAAGCATTCCAAGAGGAGAAGCCAGGCAGTGCTGAAGGAGCAGGTCTGTCCACACAATTTGGAGTTTGCCTTTGGCCACAAACAGATGCAGTGCTGTATGTGGAGCTACAAGATTTAATATTTGCCCTGCTGGGGTTCAGTCTTGCTTTGATTCCATTCTTCTCTTTTGGTATGGAAATGTTTCCCTATGTTATTATATGTTGGCAGTGTTTAATTTTCTTTCTGTTTTTATTTTTACAGGTACTCACAGATAAAATTTTGTCCTGAATCTCAAAGGAGACTTTAGACTTGGAGTTTTTCAGGAATGCTAGAACTGTGAAGACTTTGGTGACCCAGAGATGGACTAAATACGTTTTACTTAAAGAGATGTACCTGAGTTTTTTGGAAGCCAAGACCCAAATGTTATAGCTTATGTACTGATTTCTTCCAAGAGCTTTATGTTCTCATAGATGTGACTTTTTGAAGGTGATTATATTATCAGGACAATATAGCTGACTTTTGTTAGGAGGCAGGGTCTGGTTGGAAGAGATGAGTCACTGGGAGTGTGACCTGGAAGAGCATAACTCCTTTGCTGGCTCATACAGTCACCAACTGATTCCTGGTTATCATGACCTGAGCAACTTTCCTCCATCCAGGCCAGTATGCCATGCTCTTACTGTGTGTAAATCTGCCAAACATGTAATGAAACTTCTGAACCAAAATAAATCTTTCCACCTTTAACTTATGAGTTTCAGTTATTTGGTCTTAGCAATGAGGAAAATTTTTAAGACACTATGATTTGGATGGATTTGGCTCCTAAGGGTTCACGTGTTGGAATCTTAGTCCCAAGCAAGGCAATGTTAAAACATAATAGGTCGGTTGAAAGACTGAGCCAAGTAGGTTAGTAGGGACACTGGCTTCAGAAGAGAATAAGGTATTTCTCATGAGACAATGGTTAGTCTTCATGATAGGTTTGACATAAAACAGCAAGACTTGTCACTCCTCTCCTGCTTTTTTTCTTGCTATGTGAGATCTTTGACGTGTACTCCTGCCATTGATATACTCCTCCCAATTAAGCCTTCATTAGAAGCTGAATCTATAATAAGGTTTTCTAATCTTAGAATTCAACTCTAAACCTGTGAGATAATTAAATCTCTTTTTCTCATAAGCTGCATAGTGTCAGACATTTTTATAATCACAAAAATGTAGTAAATACATAACGGTAGAACTGTAACACTGTAAAAGTAGTTTTTAGTAAATAACAAAAAAAAAGTAAAAAGGATAGGCAATAATTTCTCCCAAAATATCTAAATTAAAATGAATAGAGGGTTTCTATCAATTATCCTAGAGATGGGAAAATTAATCTGTAATTGAGAATATTTCCATAGAATTAAATATTATAATGTTTTATTTGAAAATAAGTCATAAGGAGTCATAACACTAGACATGTCTACTTTTTCTTAAAGGCAAAAACATACAAGTTTGAGCCCTGTCAAAGTAAGAAATATAAAAATTTGTACTTACATTTTGAAGAAAGGTAACAATGAAAGTTTAACTTAAACTCTTTAATGGTATGGGACATTAAAACTCTGTAAAATTATTTGAAATCAGAACACACATTTCTGTATGATGGTTTAAATCTTTGAAAGAGTGTTTTTAGATTAATCTATGGAAAATATCAAATGATGTTGAGGCCCAGCAGCGATTAAGTCTTATTCCAAGGAACAATCATGACACTGGCCATAACTCTATTTATTGCAAATACAATTACTTACAATAAAAGTATTAAAGGCAACTGAGCTAGATAGAAATATTATAGACAATCAGACAGGGTTACATCCTTAAAGGAGCCAGTGCAGAAGACCAGATACATTGCAACTGTGGGGGAGACAGACACCTCCTGCTGTGGGCCAGTCCTCAAGACAAAAGATCAGCACAGAGGATAGGACTTGCCCAGCCCAGTGTCCCAGCACAATCCATTAGGGGAACGCCCAGTCAGCCTCACAGGACACAGAAGTACCAAGCCCAGCCTAGACCAGAGCCCCAGGGCTGCTCATCAGGGAGCAGCCAGCATAGTTGCAGGACCTTGGAGAATTTGAGCTCTGCCCATTAAAACACAAGGCACGAGCTCCATTATTCAGGGGTGTGGCTGGGCTGCATATCCTAGAGGTTGTAAACTCTGCCCAGACAGGAGCAAGGCCCTAGCACCATATGCCAGGGACGTGCCTGGGCTTGCCCGTGCTCCAGAGGCTCTGAACTCCTTACAGCCAGATGCAAGGCCCCAGTGCCACACCTCAGGAGTACACCTCTGCTAGCCAGCTGGGTTGTGGAAGTTCTGAACTCTCCACAGCCAGGTTCTAGGCCCCAGTGACAAGTTCCAGGAGTGTGCCCCTGCTAGCTACAGGAAAGACACAAAGATTGTCCAGCCCAGTATCCCAGAGCAACATGACAAAGTATATCAGTGGTACACAAGGCCAGCCTCACAAACCACAGAGCACAAGGATCCAGCTCCATAGTCTGGGGGTGGGGCAGCTAGCCACAGGGATTTTGGAGGATTGAAGCTCTACCCAGCACAGTGTTCCAGTGCAATCCATCGGAGGCTACCTGTCCAGCCACACAGATCCCAGAAGAAAATGACAAAACAAAAGAGCAAGATGCAGTCTCAGTCCCCTAGTCCACTGAGAACAAACCCAAGAGACACTGAAATGGAAGTCACTGGAAATCATACAACTGAACTTTCTGAAATGATAGCAACTGAAGTAAAGAAGCAACTCCATGAAGCTATAGAGGAAATCAGATCAGAAAAAATCTCTCATCTAAAAAATGAAATGATAAATATTATGAAAGAAATGCTGGGTGTATCTAAGGAAGATCAGGATAAAAAAAGAAGAACATAAGAAAATGATGGAAACTTTGAATGAATAAAATAAGACAAAAATAGAACACAAGAATCAGATTCAAAGGGAAATTCAGGAAATGACAAATTCCATTGAAAGTTGGCAAAACCACTTGAATGAAGCTGAAGATAGAGTCTCAGACCTTGAAGACAGCATGGAAGCTTACAATCACAAAAGAAAAGATCTCTTAAAATTAACAAGGAACCAGGAAACAACAATTCAACAGCTGTAAGATGATGCCAACAGATACAATATAAGATTAATAGGCAGCAATGAAAAAGCAGGAGTCAATGTAAATGACCTGCGAAGACTATTTGCAGAAATAATAGCAGAAAAATTTCCAAACATAGGAAGAGAATCTGATATACAGATAAGTGAGGCATACAGAACCCCAATTAACCATAACCATAATAAATCTTTACCCAGACATATAATAATTAGGGTATCAGAAATCCATCACAAGAACAGAATGCCAAAAGCTGTCAGAGAAAAAAAAATAGATCCCCTATGAAGGAAAGCCTATCAGAATCATGGAAGACTTCTCAACACAAACTTTCAAGTCAAGAAGAGCTTGGAGTGAAGTATTTCAAATCCCAAAGAAAAACAACTTTCAACCCAGATTGATGTATCCTAGAAAACTATCTTTAAAAATTGATGGAGAAATAATATATTCTCATGACAAAGAAAAACTGAAGAAATTTATGGCCACCAAAACAACACTACAAAGAGTACTGAAAGACACTCTAGAAAGAGACAAAGATAACTACAATCTTAAGAATGACAACAAAAGGAAACCGCTAAGCAGGGCAAACAATTAAACAGAAAATGCAGACAACCAACAAGAGAAAAATAACATGACAGGGATGAGTCAATACATATCACTTATATCAATCAATGTAAAAAATGGTCTCAATTCACCAATAAAAAGAAACAGACAGGCTGAGTGTGTTAAGAAATAAAATCCAACAGCACGCTATGTATAAGAAACATATTTAACTCAAAAGGAAACTCACAGACTAAAAATTAAAGGATGGAAAACAATACTCCATGCAGCAGGAACCCAGAAAAAGCAGGGATAGCTACTACGTTTGCAGACAATGTCAATTTCAAACCGAGAATGATCAAAGGAAATAAAGAAGGTCACTACATACTTGTTAGGGGAAAACTTCAACAGGAAGAGATTACAATCATAAATATATATGCACCAAATATGGGAGCACCCAACCATGTAAGACAAATCTTAATAGACATGAAAAACCAAATGAACAGTAATACAGTTATAATGGAGGACCTTAACTCCCCATTGTCACAGAGACAGAAGAAACAAACAAAAAATCAGCAAAGAAATTACAGAACTGAATCAAACTTGTGAACAAATGGACCTAGTAGATGTATACCAAGTGCTCCACCCATCAGCATCAGAATACATATTCTTCTGAGCTGCACATGGGTCATTCTCTAAAATAGATCATGCACTAGTCCACAGAACATGCTTAAGTAAATGCAAAGGAACTGAAATAATTCCATGCATATTATCTGACCATAGCATAATAAAATTGGAAATTAATGACAGAAAACCCCACAAGAACCCCATAAACACATGAAAATTAAATGATACCCTCCTAAATAACCAATGGGTCACAGAAGAAGCTAAAGAAGAAATTAAACAATATCTACAAAAAAATGAAAATGCAAATACAAATTACCAGAACCTGTGGGACACAATGAAAGCAGTCCTCAGAGGGAAATTTATAGCACTAAACTTCCACATCAGAAAAATGGAAAGAATACACATAAACAACCTAATGATGTATCTCAAACTTCTAGAAAAAGAAGAGTAAGTCAAGCCCAAAGCCCAAAGAAAGGAGGAAATTGTAAAGCTTAGAGCAGAAATTAATGCAATTGAAACTAAGAAAATAATACAAAGAATTAATTAACTGAAGAGTTGGTTCTTTGAAAGAATAAATAAAATTGATAAAACACTAGCCAACCTTATCAAAAAGAGGAAAGAAAAAACTCAAATCCACACAATAAGAAATGAAAAGGGTGAAATCACTACAGATGCTGTGCAAATAAAGAAGATCAACAATACCTACTTCAAAAACCTTTACTCCCGTAGGTTTGATAACACAGAAGAAATGGATAGTTTGCTAGAAACCTATGAATTACCAAAGCTGAATAAAGAAGATGTAAAACTGCTAAATAACCCAATTTCAGCTAATGAAATTGAAAATGTAATTAGAACCTTACCAACAAAGAAAAGCCCAGGTCCTGAAGAATTCACTGCTGAATTCTACAAGAAATTTAGGAAAGACTTAATGCCAACACTCCTCAAACTCTTCAATGAAATTGAAAGGGAAGCAGGTCTGCCTAACGCATTCCTGGAAGCAAGTATTACCCTAATACCCAAACGAGAGAAAGACCCAACCAAAAAAGAAAATTACAGGCCAATCTCTGTAATGAACATAGTTGCAAAAATCCTCAATAAAATACTGGCAAATAGAATACAGCAAGTCATCAGGAAGATTATATGCCATGATCAAGTGGGGCTCATCCCAGGAATGCAGGGATGGCTCAAAATATGAGAATGAATAAATGTAATATACCATATCAACAGAGCCAAGGACAAGAATCACATGATCATCTCAATAGACACAGAAAAAGCTTTTGACAAAATCCAACACTCATTCATGATAAATGCCCTACAGAAAATCAGAATAGATGGTCTCTACCTCAACCTGATAAAAGCCGTGTATCAAAAGCCAACAGCCAACATCTTATTAAATGAGAAAAACTGAAAACCTTCAACCTAAAATCAGGAACAAGACAAGGATGTTCATTATCATTACTCCTATATAATATAGTTCTGGAAACAGTAGCCAGAGCAATTAGACAGGAGAAAGAAATAAAAGGAATAAGGATAGGAAAGGAAGAAGTTAAATTATCATTACTTGCAGATTATATGATACTTTACATAGAAGACCCCCAAAAGTCCATCGAAAGTCTTCTAGATATAATAACCAAATTCAGTAATGTAACTGGATACGAAGTCAACACTCAAAAATCAATAGCATTCCTGTACACAAGCAACAAAGTCACTGAGACAGAAATGAGGGAAACCACACCCTTCAATGTAACATTCAAAAAAAATGAAATACTTAGAAATCAATCTAACAAAGGAAGTAAAAGATCTATACGGTGAAAATTACATTACCCCAAAAAAGGAAGTTGAAGAGGATTTCAGAAAATGGAAAGATATTCCCTGTTCATGGATAGAAAGAAAAAACATTGTGAAAATGGCATTCTCCCAAAATTGTTAAACAGATTTAATGCAATTCCAATCAAAATACCACTTGCATACCTCACAGAGCTAGAGAAATCATCCCTGAAATTCATCTGGAACCAGAATAGACCTCAAATAGCAAAGGCAATTCTGGGCAACAAAGGTAAGGCAGGAGGCATCACAATCCATGACTTGAAACTATATTACAAAGCTGCTGTAATAAAATCAGCATGGTACTGGAATCAAAACAGACCTGAAGATCAATGGAATAGATTAGAAGATACAGCCACAACTACAAATGCACTTAGCAACCTCATCTTTGACAAAGGGGCCAAACATGTACATTGGAAGAATGATAGTTTCTTTAACAAATGGTGCTGGAAATAGTGGTTTTCCATATGCCATAAACTAAAACTAGTTCCATGTCTATCACCATGTATTAAAATAAAGTCAAAATGGACCAAAAATCTGAATATTAAAGCAGAGACACTAAATTTGCTGGAAGACAAAATAGGTAAAATCTTGATGACATAGGAGTAGGCAGAGTTCATGAACAAAAATCCAACTGCACAAGAAATATTTCCCAGAATCAACAACTGGGGTCTCATCTTACTAAAAGGTTTTTGCATATCAAAGGAAATCTCCAACAGAGTGAAAGGAAAACCCACGAATTGGGAAAATATCTTAGCCAATTGTCCCTTGGACAAAGGACTTCTATCTAAAACATATAAAGAATTTCAAAGAATCAGCCCCCTAAAATTTAAGGACCCAATCCAAAAATGAGCATCTGAGATGAATACAAACTTCTGAGGAAGAAGTACAAATGGCAAGTAAATATATGAAAAAATGTTCAATATTAGTGGTTATTAGAGAAATGCAAATTAAAACAACACTGAGATTCCATCTCACTCCAGAAAGAATGGCCAAGATTAAAAAAAAAAATCAACCAGTAAGAAATGCCTGAGAGTCTGTGGGGAAAAAGGAACTCTTCTCCACTGTTGGTGGGAATGTAGACTGGTGCAACCGCTGTGGAAATCAGTGTGGAGATTCCTCAAAATCTAGGATTAGAGATTCCATTTGACCCAGCTATCCCACTTCTGGGCATTTTCCCAGAAGAATTGAAAACATCATACCACAGTGGTATTTGTGCACCCATGTTTATAGAAATTCAATTTGTAATAGCCAAATCTTGGAAACAACCCAAGTGCCCATTAATCAAGGAATGGATAAAAAAGATGTGGTATTTTTATACAATGGAGTACTACTCAGCTATCAAGAAAGATTACGTCGAGACTTTTATAACTAAATGGACATGATTTGAGACCATACTTATAAGTGAAATAAATCAAACTCACATGTGTCAATACCATATTGTCTCCCTAGTGTAAGAAACTGAAATACTGTGTAAGGGTAAGAAACTTCAAAGAGCAAAAGTAATTGGCAAAAGGGAAAGGAGGAAAGAAGGAAGGGAAAAGGAAAAAGACCTAAATTTATATATATATGTGTACATAAGATAGCTAAAATGACTATACTACTAAATGTATTAGTTATTGAAAAAGAATAGTTAATGCTCATATGATTAGAACAATTTTACATGTCTATATCTTTTAATCTAAACAACCCTTCTGAAGGCAGTGATATGCAATATTGCAACCATGGTCAAATTCCTATCATCTTGCTTTGTAAACCTATAGTGTTACTGTTTTGGGTTTGTTGTTGTCATTTGCTTGTCTCTTTTGCTTTTTGTCTTTCTTTTTTGTGTCTTTTTTCTCTTAAAAAAATGACAAAAAATCAAATAAATGCACCCACATCCTAAGGACTGATATTCTAAATAGGTCTCTATCACCCTGAGAAAGCCAGGAGTCACCATCTCAAACTTTTATGGGAAGAGTCGCTGCTCTTTAACCATGTCACTTGCTATGTGACTCGCTTCCTCATTTTTCCCAGATTTAATCAAGTTTACCTGAGCAATTGATCTTATTGGTTAATCATAGTTCTGCCCCACCTCATGCCCACCTTGCAAATTCCCAGACTTTCCCCAACTTGGACCTGTCTCAACCTGTGGTGTTACTCTATTAAAGTACCTAGAAAAGACAGAGTCTTTGGCAACCTACTCAGAACCCCTTCTGGCCCTCACTCAGACAGAAGCTTTCTTTCTCTCAATAAATATGTTCTACTCCTAACCTCTGTTGTCCTGAAAATTCATCCTTTGATTTTAGAGAAAATGAACTCATACTGGGACATCTAGCAGGTTGGGAGTTTCACTCACCTATATCAAAAGGACATTGTGATTAGGGGCTCCTACACCAAGCCCCTATCTCCTGCCAGGGGTTATGACACACAGTGAAAACAAAGAGCAAGAGACAAATTGGTGGTGGAACAGGAAACTGGGATAATCAGTTATTCACAGAGAACTAAAGGTCACAAGGCAGCCAGAACCTCAGTATTTATTGATTATATCTATGTCAAGGACATTGGGTGAAGAGTAGGGATTCTTTCTGGAAACAGCGATGGTGCCTTTGATGAAATAGTAAGAAGAACACAGCATCCTTGCAAGGACAGAAAAGGGCAATAAGGAATCTGCAGATTCCCCAGGTACCTTATCATCCTCAGCAGTGTTTTGTCTTGCCCTATGAGTGCCACAATGCCACTAGCCATAGGCCTTCAGCTATGACCAGAGGAAAGCAGGGAGTTTCCATGTTCCAATCTGGTTCAAAGGGAAGGACAAGAAAGGCCTTGGACATCCCCTGGACTCAATTTTTAATCTGTGGTCCCCAAAACATTGTCTTTGTATGGGAGTGAGAGAACAGAGGAATGTACCATACCATTAGTGATAACTTTATTCTTGCCAACTGAATAAAATGCTACATCTTTTTGCCAATTATATTGAAACCATTTAAAAAAGAGAGGAAGGATAGTGGATACATCATGGTGGATCTTATTTACTGAACCACACATATTCTACCTTTTCCCCAGCATGATTTAAATTTGTCAAAATATGAACCTTTTCTAAATGTGAAGAAAACTTGTCAATGTTTGGAAGATCTATATATTACCATGGGTGAAACTAGAATAGCATGCTAAATGGAAGTTCATTTATTGATTTCTGGTCATCATTTTCATCCGTACAACAATATTATTTTTAAATGTGGAAAGTTGCTCCTATGCTATCATTTTCATATTCAAATTTAAATGTGTATAGAAAGAAATCAAATTTTGAATCACCACTCACTTTTCAATGGGAAAGATTTATTGGAGAACTTCTAGCATTTTCTTTTTTTCTAATAAATGTCATTTTTTGGCAGCATGCTAGCAAACTGCCTAACATACAAAAAGATAATACAGGCAAAAGACTCACACTTGTTTTGACTTCAGAAATCTTGATGTACTGTATATGCTTAATGAAACAAGGCATCTTATCAAGAAATAATCATGTAATGTGACCTAGTTCTTACTTAGAAGTTATTTACTGAATTATATTAGCCTAATGAACTGATGATATTGCCAATCTAGTGCCACTAAATAAGAAAATAGATATGTTCTGAATGAGAGAGTTGATTATACTGATCTAAAGTATTGGTTAATAAAATAGTGGGGAAGTTATTCCATTTCATGGTCTGTAAAATTAATTTCTTTAGCCTTCCAGCTATAATGAAAGTTTGCATTCTGCATATTTCATTATTAATCTAGTCTCACACTTATTATCTTGAAATTATATTAAATATTCTCAACGTTTATTCATTAAAACTTCAATGCAATAACCATTAGTTTTGTTCCCTGAATAACAAATAATTTAGAAACAATGTTAAAAGATATTTAAATGCAAATCTATGTCAAATACGAGTGATCTGAATCCCTATAAAAAGTATTCAAAAATCTTTTGCTATTTAGCTACAACTAATAGATCTAAAGTATTTTCATTTTGCTAATGTATAACAAATTATTTGTTTGCTACTGTTTCTTAAAATATGTTCTATTTATTTTTCAAATATTATATTAATCTTTCATTTAAGAATAAGGATGCATATAACCAGAAAGTAGAAGCCAACAAATAAAATAATTTCAGAAGAAAAACAAATGGGTGCTTTATTTTACACAGGAGTTTTTGGTATATTTCTGCATATGAAGGAAAAACACATTTGTGAATTTGGATCAAGGCTGTGAACTTAAAATTAATTGAGAACTCTCCTCATCATTGATAGGAAGGTCTTTTCTAGTCATTTCTATGAATGGTTACAAAAGAAAAACAGTGCAAATAAGTGATCAAACAGGAAAGCCCTAAGCTAAAATATGTTTCAAATCTCATAGGGAAGTTGTATTTTCAAGTACAAGTGAAAATTTGTTTGGAGTAAAAAAGGAAAAAGTTTGTCTTTATGCCATATCACTTTATGAGAAAAAAAAACTCCTCCATTAAAATTTAATTTAAAACAAAATCTCAATGGACAAAATAAGCATACAAATGACTTAAATCATTTAAATTATAATCTAGTGACAACCCAGATGACAAAAATCATATCAAAGGTCTCATGTACTCTTTTAGCATTCATCATCTTCCTAGCCAAGTGTACTTCATGAATGCAAAGCAATATGATAAAAACACAATTGATACAAAGAACAATAAATAGCTAAGGAAGCATTAAACAGTAAGAATAGATGATCTCTCTTAGTTTATCTTTTATATTTTATTTCACTGTTATTTTTTAACACTTCAACTTTTGAAGCTGTCAAGTGTCCAACTTCTTTAGTTTACTCAGTAATATATATGGTCAAAGAACAAATCTTCCCCTCTGTGACTGTTTATGAGATCAAAAGTCACATATATACCCACATAATATGACTCTGAACCACGTGATGGGTAGAAGCAAAATTTAGAATTAAAATCCTACACAGGCTGTTTAAGATACTCCTTTGAAACTAGTATAGCATTTCTACTGGAAAAGGAAATGTATACATAAACCATGCGTTTGTGTGTGTATCTGCATGATGTTGTATGTGCATGTATGTTTGTAAATTAATGCTGAAGACCAAGAT
Source organism: Dasyprocta punctata (assembly GCA_004363535.1). Taxonomy (NCBI): domain Eukaryota; kingdom Metazoa; phylum Chordata; class Mammalia; order Rodentia; family Dasyproctidae; genus Dasyprocta; species Dasyprocta punctata. Next base: position 847 of record RJWM01044484.1, on the reverse strand, counting down.
TTTGTCTTTTAATCACATTATGATTAATTTCTAAGAAGTAATTTAAACAAATCACTTATTTGTTTAAAATGTATTTTAGACATATGTTTATTAACATAAACCTAACAAAAATTATTGTTAAATTTTGATGTACTAGAATCACTTAAATACATTGGATATATACCCAAAAGTGAAACAGTGGATATTATGGTAGACATTTTTAAAATTTTTAGGAACATCCATGGTTTTCTGGATAATGGTTGTATTCACATTCCCAACAACAGTGTGTAAGTATCTCTTCTTCACATTTTCACTAAGATTTGCTATTTTTTATCTTCTTGCTAATAACACTTCCTACTGTGGTGAAATGACATCTTATTGTGAAGTGGGCTGTTACTGATTTTGGCTCTTCTTTTAGAAATTTGGGAAGTTTCTTGGATGTATACTTTTGAGAAGTTTTTTCCTATCTTTTCCCCATTTTTAATTTGTATTGTGGGTGTTTTTGTTGTTTTTATTATTGAAGCATGACACATACAGTATATAAGTGCCGGGGATATAGCTCAGTGGCAAAGTGCTTACCTGGCAAGCACAAGGTTGTGAGTTCGATCCCTGGTACAAAAAAAAAAAAAAAAAAAAAAAAAAGATAGAACAGTTAGTATATAGAATCAACCTAGATTTCTGTCAATGTGTAAGTGAAATGTAAAATGTATATAACAGAATACTATTCAGATATTAAAATGAAATACCAGCACTGAAATAAAAACAGATGGAACTGGAATAGATTATGTTTAAGAAAATAAACATGATGCAGAAATCATACATATATATATATATATATATATATATATATATATATATATATATATAT
>RJWM01044483.1:0-13256 GCA_004363535.1 Dasyprocta punctata | reverse complement strand
AAATCAAAATGACAGTGAAAGGTAAATGTTTGATTTGATTCAGGACATCAAGGCAGCCACAGCAGTACAACTAAAGACACTTATGACAAAAGATTTTTCAGAACAGCTTCAGAAAGTGGCAAGAACAATGGTATAAAAGTACTCAAAGCAACAGGGAGTATATTGAGGGGGATTGAGAGCAGTATGTCTTTTACTATAACACCTTTTTTAATGTAACCACACATCATATGTTTCAATCACACCTCATAAATAGTTATGGATCACTAAGCGCTAGAGTGACTAGTTTGAAACTTAGGTATGTCATTTATAAGCCTTCATCCAAAGTTCTTATTCTATTTGTGTTTGATGTGTAAAAGGGGCATAATAAAACAAGGATTATGCTAATTAATTAATGCAAATTATATGGCATATTATAAGGCCTCATTAAATGTCAGCACACTAGATATCACAGAGTCTAATACATAACAAGTAATGAATAAACATTTGGTAAATGTATGAATGAATGCAGGAATGAAAGACACAATAGAGCTTTAGTGTCAGTAAAACGAAAATTTGAATGCTAATTTATCACTTCTGAGTGAAATTATTTAAGTTTTTGAATCTTAGTTTCTCATTGTATAAAATAGTATAAACTTTCTTGATGTTTTTACAATAGTAAAATGAAATGCTATTTATAGCATTTTCTAGTTTATTTTTTTTTAAGAAATAAAGAAAAATGTCCCTAATTTCAGACTAGAAGGAGAAGTCCTGTGTATTGTTCCCACTCTAGTACTATTGTTTTCAAATATTCCTCTTTAGGGTATCTAGTGATAATTATCCTGAACAATTCTAGTCATTAAAACTTCTTGATTATAAGGTACAATTCAAGCTAACTGTAACCTAAATTAATGAAAAAATAAATGGAGACTTATTTATTTTAACAGGAGACTGAATAAAATTCATTCATGTTAAGTTCACAACTTTATTTTCCATTCCCTCTTTTTTCGGGACTAGGGATCAAACTCAAAACCTTGCCCCTGCCAGAGTAGGCGTTTAAGCCACTGAGCCAAACTCCCGGCCCTGGTTTTTTGAGGCAGAGTCTCACTGTGTAGCTCAGGCTGGCCTTGCGCTCGCATTGTAGCCCAAGCTGGCCTAGAACTCACAACGCTCCGCCTACCTCAGCCTCCTGAGTGCTGAGATTAAAGGGGTGTGCCACCACGCCCGGCTTCCATTCCCTCTTTACACTTAATGGGTAAAATCTTCCTCCTTCCTGGCTTAAAACCGTGGCATTTGTCACAATTTTTCTTTTTCTAGTAGGATAGACTATTCCTAAAGTAACTTAAAGTCATAAATATAATTTAAGTCACTAATTAGAATGTGCTAGTATATTAGTTTTCTGTTTCTTCTATAACATTGCCACAAAACAAAATTATTTTCTTACAGTTGTGTGGGTGAGAATTTCAACACAATTTTCACTGAGTTAAAATCCTGGCTGTCAGCAGAACTGTGTCCCATTCTGTAGGCCTGGGGAAGGACCTACTTCCTTGTCTTTACAAGTTCTAGATGCTTCCTACATTCATTGGCTTATCATCCCTTTTCAACTTCATTTTCACAAAGCCCCACTCTGATGCTTTCTTCTGTCTGTTTCTCTCCTACTTTAAGGACTCACATAATTACATTGGACCCACCAGGAAAATGCCTCTCCTGATCACCTGATTAGTAATTATATTCACATGTACAACCTTGGTGTATAACCTTAGTTTTGTTATGTAATGTCATAAGAAGGATGTTTTTAGGGGCCATTATACTGCCTACCACATCTTGCCTAAACATCCAGACTTTGAAATTTTTCTGTAAGTAAAGTTTTACAAGGCACCAGTCAGAACCATTCATTTTTATCTTCCAGATTTCACAAACATACTTTATATTCCAGAGCTTTTCACTTGATCCAAATGAAATCTCACTCCCCAGACCTAGGATCCAAAAGTATCATTCTCATAGTTTTCCACTAAAATTATACTCAAATCACAGAAGTGACTCTCTATAACAAAAACTGTCAATTCCTTTACCAAATGTTCCCTTACATTGTCTGTGATCAATATCAATATAATTAGCTAGACTAAAGAGCCTGAGAATAATCAAACAGCTATTCAAACTCTATTCCTTAAGAATTTAATTGATGTAGCATCAAAAATGACTCCTTAGAACAGTCTTTCAGCAGAAATTTTCTGTGTATTCTCAAATATAATAGTATGCCTCTATATCATACAATTCAAAGACTAAGACTTTAGGAGGACTAACATGAATTTAAAAACACAAGTAATCCAAACTAATTCTGTCTTATTTCTTTTTTTCTTATCTATCTCTTCTGATAAATCAGTCTCATTTCTCTTTGTTCCATGAATAGCTGTTCATAGGAGGATGAACTATATTACACAGCACCAAAGGTGCCACCCATTTGCATTTGTAGATAAAGGAGGATCACTATAATTGGGGATAATGCTCCATAAACTAGGTATAACTGTTATTTATAAACTTGTTAATAGCATAACAAAGCAGTCATTGTAGTGACCAAATTTTTTGAACCCTATTATTTTGAAGTCCTATATTATCATATTAAGGTCTCAATTCAACCATGCAAAGAAGTATTTTTTTATTTTTTCAGGTATTATCTCTGTTTTAAAGAAGAAGAAATGAGAGCCAGAGAAATTAACTAATTTGCCCAAAGACACACTGGAAGGAAGTAATGGTCAGGATTTAAATCCCCATTTCTCTAACTTCAAAGTTCATTAAAATTTTTCAGTAGAATAATATTCACAGTACAATTTTTTTAAAAAGTATGTTTCAAAATTATGAGGATCTAGCCTAGATCCCCAACCTCCAAAACGAGTGTATGGTGAAGGCTTAAATGAATGAGACAAGTGATATGATTTTAGGGCTCCAGGAGGATCAAAACCCTCTGCAGAGTTCTTGATTCTGGAGGCTAAGAAAGAGAACTTCTCTGGGCAACCCATATTTATTACACTTTCAAACAAAGAAAGGGGATACTGAGGAAAGCACAGGAAGTGAACAGGACCTTGGGAGTCAGTTCAAAGACTTCTCCAAGTAGTAAATTATGCCAATTTAGGAGAACTGTCTATCTCCATGATGATATTTATGGTAGAAGTGAGATGCCTGCAGGAGTAAGATGCCTGCAGCTGCAGCCTCTATCTGCTTAACTGGGGTTGGAGCCAGGTGTCCTCAGTTGTGGCCTTACCTTACTCTTTGAGGTATCTCTAGCATCACAGGCCACTATAGGTCTCAGCCAGGACCAAGAATTCATAGAGGTTCACTTACTATGAATCATCTCCCATTGCCAGGCAAGGGACCTAGGTCTAGAACAGACTCACAGATAAACATAGAAAACTAATGAGTTAATTTTAAATCCTGCTCAGAGCCACTTTGTAGTGGTCTTCAATACAAAGTGTTTGTACACTATTACAATTTCTATTCGTGCATATGCCTGTAACTGTATCTACACATATACCTCTCTTTTCTGTATTATATCTATATCCATAACCCTCCCCTTCACTCATTTTCTTGGCAGGATTAATGTTTAAACATTACCACTGACTCCTGACAATGGACTCATTTGATATACAAATCTTTCTGTCTGTATATTTAAATGATCATAGCTTATCTGTATCACAAGAATGTCATTTTTATTTATTTTATAAGAATAAAAAGTATCATTCTTATTCTGCTAGGTCTCTGGAGAGTGTCAGCTTTTCCTTAGGTGGCTTCTTTTGTGTTTCTGCTGCAGCTCAATCACATTTATCCTACTGTTTTCCTATTCTAATAAGAATCCAGCAAATCAACATGGTACCCAAGATACTTGTATTATTCATTGTAATAGTATGGGTTTATAAAACACAAGCTGTGAAGTATCTGCTGAGTGACATTTATACTTTTGTATTGACTCCCATAAATAGAGCATCTAAGTTTTAAGGGTTTTTCATTAAACCAAAATTGTTTTTTCCTAGGTCCCTTTTATTCAATTAAAAAAAAAAATTTAAGCTCTCTTTTCTTATTTATCAAGTATTTATACACACAACATTTTTGTATATATTTTGTATACATTAGATTATTTACTAGCATTGAATAAAGCTCAGATTTCTTTTAAAAACATACAGACATAAATTTTAAAAACATGAATAGCATCTTAGATACTTTTTAAAAGAACAGTTAAGGAATCTTGCCTCTTCTCCTAACAATATAAAGAACAATGAAGAATCATAAATAAGGTTAATTTTTCTTCTAATGATAAACAAATGCTTTCTTTTTTATTAGGAAAGCAATATATAATTATTTTACAATATCAGATATCGTAAAGAGAACAAAGACAATTTAGATATTCATGTGGAGATAAATACACAATTGTTTTTACATATGTGATATATATTGACAAATATCTAACACCAGTGTGTTGGACATCTTTCTATGTCAATAAATAATTCTACATTATTATTGTCAGGTTATGCCATTATTTACTTTTATAGTACGTAATTTAAATAACCTCTATTACAAACATAATTCATTTTTGTTTTTGTTTTATTGTTCATTGCATTTCTTACAAATTGTAGGTTTACAGCATCTTTATATCAGGCTATATTGGTGTCATTTTTCCAAAAATATGTACTTATTTTATCTCTTTTTGCCACATTTTGCTAATTCTCACAATATTTCAAGCTTCCTAATTATTGTTATGTATGTTATAGTGATCTATAATCAATGATCTTTGATATCATCTTTGTAATTGTTTATGGGAATTATGAACTGCACTTATGTAAGACAGCAAAAACTCAATTTTGTGTGTTCTCACTGCTCAAAATGGCCATTCCCCACTCTCTTTTTCTTTCTTGTCTCAAGCTTCCCTGTTCCCTAAGATAACAATATCAAAATCAGGCTAAGTAATAACCTTACAGTGGCCTCTAAGTGTTCAAGTAAAATGAGTCACACATAATCTCACTTCAAATCAAAGCTAGAAATGATTAATGTAGGAAGAAGCACATGAAAAATATTAAAGGCAAGCCCTGGTATGACAGTTACCCACATTCTGAAGGCAAAGGAAAAATTTTTGAAAGAATTTAAATCCAGTGAATATATGTATGTTAAGAAAGCATATTGCTTTTATGAAGAAAGATTTAGTGACCTGGATAGAAAGTCAGATCAACTCTAATATTCCCTTAATCCAAAACCTTATCCATGGCAAGACCCTAACTCTCTTTGATTCTGTGAAACCTGAGAGAGAAGAGAAAGATACAAAGGCAAATTTAAAACTTTCATAGTTAGCTCATAAACTGATAGGTTTAGAAAGAATGCTGTCTTCCATAACATTGCATAGCATGCAAGTGCAAAGTAAAGTATTAAGTGCTGACATGGAAGCAAGAGCAAATTATCCAGAAGATCTAGCCAATGTACTGGATAATAACAGATTTTCAGTGTAGGTAAAACAGCCTAATCTTGGAAGAAAATGCCATCTAAGGTTTTCATAGCTAGAGATAAGAAGTCAACACCTAATTCCAAAGCTTTGAAGGACAGGTTGACTCTCTTGTTTGAGGCCAGTCCAGCTGGTGATTTGAAGTTGAACCTAACCTAATTTACCATCACAAAAATCCTAGGCTCTAAAGATTACATTAAATATTGTCTGTGTGTGCTCCAAAAATAAAACAACAAAGCCTGGATAACAGAAAATATGTTTACAACATGGTTTAATGAATGTTTAAAATTCTCTGTTGAGACCTACTGTTCAGGGAAAAATGTTCATTTTTAAAATACTGTTGCTCTTTAACAGTGTTCCTGGTCACTCAAGTGCTCTAATGGGGTATGATGCGATTCAGATTATTTTCATGCCTACTATCATTCCCAAGCCCATTGATCAAGGAATAATTTTGATTTTCAAGCCAAAATCAAGCCAAGATTTTCAAGTCAAGAAATAGATTTCTTAAAATGATGGACTTCTGTAAATAGTAATTTCTCTAATGGATCTGACAAAGTATTTTTGTATTTATTCATTTTGCAATACATACATAACTTCAAAACATCATGTTGTATGTGTTAACTGTATATGATACTATCAATTTAAAAATACATTTCTAAAAATTGCAAAAATAAATGAATGAGAGGGTTTTGGTGTAGATTCAACAAGCATTTAAAAGTGGGTATTAGCTGGGAGTGGTGGCGCACGCCTTTAATCCCAGCACTCAGGAGGCTGAGGTAGGTGGAGCGTTGTGAGTTCGGCTTGGGCTACAACGCAAGTGCAAGGCCAGCCTGAGCTACATAGTGCGACCCTGCCTCAAAAAACTAGGGTTGGGAGTTTGGCTCAGTGACTTAAGTGCCTGTCTGGCAGGTGCGAGGCTGTGAGTTTGATCCCCGGTGCCACAATAAATAAATAATAAATAAATAAATAAATAAATAAATAAAAGTGAGTATTATTGATATATTTATATAAAATTCGCTCAACATCTCAGATGAAATGGATACACTCTTTAAGGGACACACATTATCAAAACTGACAAAGAAAAGAAAGAATCTTAGTAGCCATGCTACAGTAAAGAAAAATGAATTTTTTATCATTCCACAAAAGAAATTCCAGACCTCATGCTTTCAATGACAAGTTCTATGAAACATTTAAGGATGAAATTTACCAATACTACACAAATTGGTTCAGAAAATAAAGAAAGATAGAGAACTCGCCCAATAATATAAATCTCAGTACCAAAGCTAGACTAATAAAAGGTCAATACAAAAGAAAACTATAGCTTAGTATTCTCATAATCCTGAACACAAACATCCTTAATATTATCAAATATATACAGTAATATATAAAAAGAAAAGAATACTGCATAATGACCAGTAGATATATCTCACAAAAGATTTACTTGCTGGGCATGGTGGCACACGCCTTTAATCCCAGCACTCAGGAGGCTGAGGTAGGAGGAGCATTGTGAGTTCGAGGCTGGTTTGGGCTACAACGTGAGTGCAAGGCCGGTCTGAGCTACATAGTGCAACCCTGCCTCAAAACACTAGGGCCAGGAGTTTGGCTCAGTGGCTTAAGTGCCTGTCTGGCAGGTACAAAGTTGTGAGTTCAATCTCCGGTGCTGCAAAAATAAATAAATAAATATTTACTTAACTTTTAAGGATTAATCCATGAATTTATTATATTCAGAAAATAAAGATTATAAGTATGTAATCATCTAAGTTGAAAATGAAAAAATTGCTACAATTTGATACCCATTTGCCATATAAATGTACACTAAAATAGGAGTAGATTACTTCAGTCAGAAAAATGGGCATCTATGAAAAACCTACAATAAATGTCATCCTTGTTGGTAAATACTAAATGTTTTCTCCCTATGATTGAGGTAAAGACAAGAATGTCTGCTCTCTCAACTTTTGTTCGATATTCCCAGCACTCGGGAGGCTGAGGTAGGAGGAGCGTTGTGAGTTCGAGGCTGTCTTAGGCTACGACGGGAGCGCAAGACCAACCTGAACTACATAGTGAGACCCTGCCTCAAAAAACTAGGGCCGGGTGTTTGGCTCAGTGGCTTAAGTGCCTGTCTGGCAGGTGTGAGGTTGTGAGTTCAATCCCTGGTGCTGCCAAAAAAAAAAAAAAAAAACATTGTACTGAATATCTTATCCTTGTGATAAAGCAAGCAAGAAAAAATAAACATCAATAAAAGAAAAATCAGGTAAACTTTTAAGTTTTTAATGACATACTTGAATATGTGAAGAAACTTTAAATAATTTCCATAAATCTATTAGGATTTATTTATTTATTTATTTGGTACCGGGGATCAACTCACAACCTTGTGCCTGCCAAGAGGCCACTGAGGTAAATCCCCAGCCCTATTTTTTGACACAGGATTCAGGCAGGTCTATTAGGATTAATAAACAAACTTGGAAAAATACAAACATACAAGTCTAATATATATTTAAAAGTCAGTAATATTTAATATATAGTAACATAAAATTACAAAATAAATTCTAAAATGAATACCATTTATAATAAGTCATATGGTCTTTAGAGACAAATTTAAGAAAATAAATTCAAGATTCTCATGCAAAAATTTATAAAATATTATAGAAAGAAATAAAAAAATTTAAGTAAATGAAGAGATATACCATGTTCTTAGATTAGGAAACTTACATTATTTTTCATATTGTCACTTTTCCTTAAATTGATCTCAATGTTCCACTCTTAAAATCTCAGGAAGAGTTTTTTTTTTTTCCTTATTCTTAAATTGACAAAGGACTTTTTAAATTTAATACAATACAATTATGGAATTCTTAGAATAGTGAAACAATTAAAATTTTTCAAATTTGAAAAGTCAAGCCGAGTATAGTTGTATATGTCTGTAGTCCTAGCTACTCAGATGACTGAGTCAAAAGTACCACTTAAGACCGGTAATTGGAGGTTAAACTGCATACTGGGACACCCATCTCAGAAAACAAAAACAAAAACACTTTATGCTCCCTTAGTTCAAGAATTATTGTTATTAAACTAGTATGGTTAAGACAACACTTTACCATAAACATAGATTCATGAAACAAAATTTATCTACACATATATGATAAATGATGTCCTTTTCAAATCTTTTCATTTCAATAACTGACATAGTAATAGAATAATTATATATCCATATTAAAAGAAATAAAATTTAATCCTTACTACTACATGGGGAAAGGATCAATAGTGATGGAAAAAATATTTATCCATGCAAAAGCATGGACAAAAGTTGAACCCTTACTTTTCACTATATAATAAATTAATGCAGCATGGAGCAAATTCTTTAAAAGCTGTAACTACAAAATTCTACTGTATAGGAAAAATGCTTATTAACATTACAATTTAGTAATGAGTTTTGGATATAAGAAGAAAAGCACAGAAAATGAAAGTAAAAGCATATAGACTACATAAAAAGTGTGTTTCAATAAACAGAGTATAAAAATCACTTAGAGAATAAGGCAATATATTTGCAAATTTTATACCTGATAATGGATTGATGTCCAAAATTTATAGTGAACTACAATTCAACAACAAAATTCAAAGTTATTTGATTTAGAAATAGGCAAAAAAAAATGAACTTTATTCAAAGAAAAAGTACAAATGAGAAACAAACATATAAAAAGATTCTCAGCATCACTATTAGGGATATACAAAGCAAAACAACAATGATATACCACTCATGCCAATAAAATAACTTCTATCTTTAAAAACAGAAAGTAATGTAGTAATGAATATGTGGGGAAATTGGAACTCTTTTATAATTTTGGTGGAAATGCAAAATAGAACAGCCTCTGTGAAAAATGGTATGGTTGTTGCTCAAAAGAAAATGAAATACATTTGCCACATGACCTAAAAATTCAATTTCTGTGTATATACTTCAAATAATTGAAAGCAGAATCTTGAAATCTTTATACACACATGTTCATAACTGCATTATTCATAATAGACAAAGGGTTGAAGAAGCCCAAGCGTTCATCAAAAAAAAAAAATAGTTAAATAAACAAGACATGCTGCACATAAGTTGGAATTCTATTGAGTCTTAATAAGAAAGGGATTCTTGCATATGCTACAACATGGATAAACTTTGAGAATACAACACTAAGTAAAATAATCCAGTCACAAAATTACAAATACAATTTCTACTGTATGACCTATCTATTTTAATCACATTCATAGAGAAAAGTAGAAGGGCCATTATTATGGGCTCTAAGAAGTAGTGCATTGTTGTATAAGATGTATAAAATTTTAGTTTTTCAAGAAAAAAAAATTCACGCATTGGTCGCACAGCAGCATGACTATACTTCACTATTGAATCACACAGGTAAAATGTATTAATGTGTGCTTTACAATATATGGATTTTACTTCAATTAAATAAATGTAAATGTCAAAATAAATGCTTTTATTTATTTATTTATTTATTTATTTATTTATTTATTTTTGTGGCACCGGGGATTGAACTCACAACCTCGTACCTGTCAGGCAGGCATGTAAGTTGCTAAGCCAAACTCCCAGCCCTGGGTTTCTGAGGCAGGGTCACACTGTGTAGCTCAGGCCAGCCTTGCGCTCATGTTGTAGCCCAAGCCGGCCTCGAACTCACAAAGCTCCTCCTACCTCAGCCTCCCAAGTGCTAGGATTAAAGGTGTGAGCCACCCCACACAGCTAAAATAAATGCTCTTAAATGTCCGTTCTTACATCTTTTCATCCATAAAATTTAACTTGGACAAAAGTTTATAAAGTATAAAACTTCTAGAATAACGTTCAGGGGAACAATTGATTTCATTGTATGTTTAGAAAATATTTATGAGTTACACAAACTGAAATTATTTATAATTGAATTTTATGAAATTACAGGTTGCTTTTCAAAAAACAACATTAAGAAGTTGAGTAGGCAATCTACATATTGGGGTAAAATTGTGCAATACCTGCATCTGACAAAGGTTTTATATTCAGCTTTCAAAGACTTATAGTTTATATTTAAGAGGAAAAATTCTTAAAGAAATTATTTGAAAGGCTATTAGGTGCTTGAAAAGATGTTCAACATCACTAGGCATCAGTAAGGTGAAGGTTAAATCCATAATAAGATTTTACTACACATCTGTTAGTGTGGTTAAAATTGTAGAGATTGAAAATACCAACAGTTAATAAGGACATGGAACAAAAGGAACTCTGATTGCAGGTGGAATTCTAAAATTAAATAAGCACTTTGAACAAGAGTTTTACAGTTTCTCATAATGTTAAATGTATACTTAAGTATATGATTCCATAATTCCACTCCTACCTATTTACACAAAGGAAATGTAAGCATAACAAAACCAGCCAAAAATGCTTTTTTCATAAATACTGTTTTACTTATTTTCTTATCCTACCCACATATTTTGTATATGACTAATATAGATTATTTGATTACATTGTGAAATCTTCATACATGGATAGAACATACTTTGATGATACCGACACTTGTATTACCCTTCTTTATCCTCTTTTGTCCCCTTCCTCAACTCTCTACCACTTCTCTAATAGTCTGTCTTCTACTTTTGTGTCTTTTTTCTAGAATTACTTTTTACATGTTTCTTCATAGAATCTTTATTAATATTGAGGCCCAATATTGTTCTGTTTTGCTTTATTCTGATTAATTGTTTTGTTTTATTTAATATCCTGTTTTGATTGGTTTTATTCTGTTTTGTTTTTGGTTTGATTTTACTCTACCTGATGGAATGGACAATTGTGGTGAAGATAACAAGATATACTATAGTAGCTGTAGTTTTGCTAGTATCCTGCTTTGAAGTTCTGTACCAATTTTACTGTGACCATGATTGTCTTACATAATTTTAAAATGTTACAGAAGTAAAAGTTAATTAATACATTAGGTTTTAGGGAAATCGAAAGGTTATGTGAGTTGTGTGAAGGATATGATGAATATTTAAAGCTAACTTTAGTGATAGCATTTTTGTCTTTATTTTATTTATTTAAGAGAAAAAAAGACATAAGAAAGACAAAAAGCAAAAGAGACAAACAAACAACTAGGGTAAATGCACAACAGTAATATAGGTTTACAAAGCAGGATGATAGAAACTTGACAATTGTTGCAATATTGGGTATCATTATCTTCAAAATGGTTGTTTACATTAACAGATATAGACATGTAAAATTGATCTAATCATATGAGTATCAACTGTTCTTTCTCAATAACGAATACATTCAGCAGTATGTTTGTTTTAGTTATCTTACATATACATATTACAGATTTATATCTTTTCCTTTTCCCTTCCCTCTTTCCCGCTTTTCCCTTCCCAATTACTTTTGCTCTTCGAGCTGTTTTTTACCATTACATAGTATTTATTATAGATTTTGGATCATATGTACTTTTTCCGTTTCTTACACTAGCGAGACAACACAGTATTTACACATGTGCGTTTGATTTATCTCACTTATGAGTGTGGTCTCAAGTCGTGTCCATTTACTTATAAAAGTCTCAATGCAACCTTTCTTAATAGCTGAGTAGTAGTCCATTGTATAAAAACACCACATCTTTTTTATCCATTCTTTGACTGATGGGCACTTGGGTTGTTTCCAAGATTTGGCTATTACAAATCAGGTTGCTATAAACATGGGTGCACAGATATCACTGTGGTATGACATTTTCAATTCTTCTGGGAAAATCTCCACACTGACTTCCACAGTGGTTGCACCAGTCTACATTCCCACCAACAGTGGAGAAGAGTTCCTTTTTCCCCACAGCCCCTCCAGCATTTGTGGTTGGTTGATTTTTTAACCTTGGCCATTCTTTCTGGAGTGAGATGGAATCTCAGCATTGTTTTAATTTGCATTTCCTGAATGACCATTGATGTTGAACATTTTTTCATATATTTATTTGCCATTTGTATTTCTTTCTCTGAGAAGTGTGTATTCATCTCAGATGCCCATTTTTGGATTGAGTCCTTGAATTTTAGGGGCCTGATTTCTTTTAATTCTTTTTATGTTTTAGATAGAAGTTCTTTGATGGACAATTGGCTAAGATATTTTCCCAGTTCATGGGTTTTCTCTTCACTCTGTTGGAGATTTCCTTGGACATGCAAAAACTTTTTAGTAAGATGAGATCCCAGTTGTTGATTCTGGGAAATGTTTCCCATGCAATTTGATTTTTGTTCATGAACTCTCTGCCTACTCCTATGTCATCAAGATTTTTACCTACTCTGTCTTCTAGTACGTTTAGGGTCTCTGTTTTAATATTCAGATATTTGATCCATTTTGACTTTATTTTAGTGCTTGGTGATAGACATGGATCTAGTTTTAGTTTATGGCATATAGAAAGCCAGTTTTTCTAGCCCCATTTGTTAAACAGGCTATTTTTCTTCCAATGTACATGTATGGCACCTTTGTCAAAGATGAGCTGGCTAAGTGTGTTTGTAGTTGTGGCTGTATCTTCTAATCTATTCCACTGATCTTGAGGTCTGTTTTGATTCCAGTACCATGCTGATTTTATCACAGTAGATTTGTAGTATAGTTTCAAGTCAGGGATTGTGATGCCTCCTGCTTTACTTTTTGTGACCCAGAATTGCCTTTGCTATTCTAGGTCTTTTCTGGTCCCAGTGAATTTCAGGAATGCTTTCTCTAGCTCTGTGAGGTAGACAAGTGGTATTTTGATTGGGATTGCATTAAATCTGTATAATAATTTTGGGAGAATGGCCATTTTCACGATGTTTGTTCTTCCTATCCATGAACAGGGAA
>RJWM01044482.1:0-13251 GCA_004363535.1 Dasyprocta punctata | reverse complement strand
TATTGACCCTAACTATCCTACTTGACTATGGCAGAATCCAGATATTTTAATTTAATAGCAATATAAAAGAAATATAACTTTCTCAAAATTTCAAAGATTTTTAAAGTAGTAATCAATTTATTCCTTGGAGAATGTGATATTTTTTCTTATTTCTTGTCTGACAGGAAAAGACATTTTCATAGGCTTCCAACTTAGTCCTGTTTACAAGAATGTCCCTTACTCCACAGGGTAGGAACAATATAAGCATTGATCAAACTGTGAATTCTGTCCCCTGCAATTATGTATTCATAATTAAAGATACCAACATATGGGAACCACTTTGGGTCGAACATGAGTCAAATCTCCAGAAAACATTGCCACTGTCGAGCTTCCATTCCATACAATACAGTGTAAGGTCTCTTTGCCTCCCCATTTACCACTGTTAGTTTGCACTATAAACTTGAAAACCCCAAAAATGTGAACAGGTGCCCTCTCTTCTCAGGACTGGTATCTGGCAAATGGTTACAGGTCTTTGAAAAAAAAAACATGAATACACCCTGAATAATTCTGTTTAAATGTTCAAGGATCTGTGCCAAAGAGATTTAGATTTACCTGAATCACAGGATTCTGGTTCACTAAATTGACTCAGTGCTGGGAACTGAGTAATGAGTTGAAAATTCAAAGGCTAGCCTCATGAATTTGTTTTTCAGCTCTCAGTTGCTCTTAGTTTGTAGCATGTCTCAGACACAGAGCCTAATGAATAGCTGGGTTTTTTTTTTTTTATAAATGTCTGTTTTATGAAACCTCTCAGTAAGACTGTTGATCACCCAATATCCTGTATCTGCCTTTCCCAAAATCATCAGCGAGATGATGCTGACAATGCTCAGTCTTCATCTCACAGCACTGATGAGCAGCATTGCAGGAACTCATCTGCTTTCCTGCCCACTGCCTTCTCTTGAATTTTATCTTTGCTCATTTATCACTACTTTCTGCCTCTTTTTTTTTCTTTCCCTTTTCTCTAAATAGAAGGTATCAGGAAAGACTAAAAATCATTTCTTTAATTATTAATCAGCTGTGCTGACTTTGCAGTGATCTCAAAGAATCACTTCACCGAAAACATAGTTGCATAGCTCCAGAGATAAATAAGGCTGGTTATTCAGATCTATGTGTATCTAAGTGTCTATGTGCATATGTATATGTTCACACACTTCACAGAGGAATGCAGTTTTTCTTCATATATCTAAGGTATATTTAACACTAGTGCTACTAAATCTGGGAAGAAGAAAGTCACTTTGTTTCAATTTGTGTCAAATCAGAATAATCATGATCTAGTGT
Source organism: Dasyprocta punctata (assembly GCA_004363535.1). Taxonomy (NCBI): domain Eukaryota; kingdom Metazoa; phylum Chordata; class Mammalia; order Rodentia; family Dasyproctidae; genus Dasyprocta; species Dasyprocta punctata. The sequence continues at coordinate 11,937 of RJWM01044482.1, read as the reverse complement.
TTTATTTTTGTTTATGAATAACAAGATAGTTGTGGATAGATTTATAACCAAGGGATTATTTTTATAAATATAGGAATCTAAGTACAGAAGTAACTCTAATGATTTGCATTTGATATACTCATTATGTAAAACTTCCCACCACTAAAATTAACAAGAAATGTACTGAGTTCTTCTATATATACCTCAATCTGATATTGGTTATGAGATGAGTAAAGAAACTGCTATTTTCAACTATTGATCTGTTATTGTGACTGCTGGTTGTAATGTCTGGAAATTATCCTTGATTCATTTCTCATCTTGTCTGGAAAATACTGTCTTTCCCAAGCAGCTCTTGTGAGGTGGAACACACAGTGCTTCCATCAAGAATGGAAGGAGCAGGGGTGGAGCTCAGGAAGAGGTCCTTGGGGGTGAGTGTACTCCTTGCCAGGGACCCAAGCTTTGTCTGTTTTCTAAAAAGTTATGAAATTCCTGTATCAGCTCCCACTCCACAGAGCATGACATGTGATTGTTTGCATATCTCTTTGTCCTCTTTCTAGAACTCATCGATGTCACTTTGAAGCAGAAAAGCAAGGAAGATTGTTCTCATTCGATAATAAATGCCCTGACAGTCTCTTTGCTACAGTCAGTGGAATTATTGAGAGGTATGGAATCATTATGGGATGGTGTCTAGAGGAAGGAAGATAGGTCACTGGGGCACGCTCCCAAAGGGGATATTCCATTCTCCACTCTTTGCTTCGAATGCTTTTGAGGTGACTAGTATTTCTTTACTACATGTTCCCTGGTATAATGTTCTATCTTGTTGCAGAGGCCAAACAATGAAGTCAAATTCTGAGCTCAAAATCCAGATTAAGTATTTCCTCCTTTTGAGTTGTTTATAGCATGTACTATATCATAGTAATGGAAAACTGACCGCCACAGGGATCTTCCTTCCCCTAGTCTGATGGTATTTCTATGCTTGTATTTTTCGGAACTTTTCTTATGAAATTTTCTTATCATGGGCTATTTTGCCATATCAAAATAATCCTCCCATAAATACGCAGCTATATTTTCAAAACGTGTAGTGTTCACTTTGTTTGCTCAATACTGATTGAAAGAAACGAAGATGGGATCACACTGTTACAATGAATACCTCTGTCTTTCTCTGCCATTTCTGAAGCTGACAATATGTATTTGCTGTTTTTGTAGCTGCTGCTGAATTTTCCCTTTGGTTCCTTGTTTACTCTTTAGCTACTGAATAACAATTGTGTGGCTGTTCTTTTTTCCATCACACTCAGGCATTATTACACATTTTATCTTCCTTGGTCCCTATAGTGAGTCATGAAGTTTATACCTGTGAATGGTGAGGGAAGGATGCAATCTATAGGTCCTCAGGTGTTTGGAGGAAACAGCCATCCTGCAAGAGAGAGGCAGAAAAGCAGGAGGCTTCCTGCTGTGCAGGTGAAGTTGTATATCTCAGTGTGTGCTTCATGGGACCACAGAGAGATTTATACCTCTTTCCATGCACAGAAATGACTGTTCTAAGTCTTTCTGAATATTTACATTAATATTACACTATTTGTATGTGAAAACATTTCTAAATAATTATAAAATCTATGAAAATATTAACGATGTTCTTAATGCATAACAAATATTTATTAAAAGAAAAATCTGAATTATTGAATTAAGAAAAAGGAAAATTTGCCTTCATACTTTTTTTAATGTGAGCATGAGTGCATATGTATGTGCATAGATGCCTTTGTGAAAAAAATATTGAATAAATACTATCTCAGTACTGAATATTCAAGGAATAATGACCTCCTGAGATTAACAGTTTCCCACAATTTGAAAAATATTCACAGGTCCTGTACTGACTGACTTTTGAAGAGTTCAAAGATTTTTAGTGATTAGGAAATTGCATATATTAGTTTATATATTTTTTTTGCTTATGAGTTGGAATTTAAAATGTATTGGCCTCGATCTCAAGTACTTGGATTAAAATATATAAGTAAGGCAAGAAGGGCAAAAGGATGTAAATAAATATATTTTTGTTTTATGTTTCCTTCATCAACAGCTACAATACACTCCAGGATCCTGTGTGTGAGCCTCCCAGTACTTGGATGAAACTTAGCTGGGATGTCAGGAAAATGCAAGATTTTCATGAAAACTGTTATGGACCAACTCATTTCTAAATATTGATTTTTGTTCTTTTTGATGTGGTACTCTAGATAGGAGTTTTCATTTAAAGGAAGTGTAATTTGAATTTTTACAATTTAAATACATAAAAAATTTTACATGGATGCATTAATACATCTTTTGCATATATATTGCACATTGACTCAGTCTCATCAATAATGGATGGTGTCATACTGAGCATATTTACTATCATTTTTGGTGCAGAGTTCATAATGTGAAATTTAGGAAATGTATTCATAATCCTGGTGAACTGCATGGACCTGATCAACAGAAGAAAGATCTCTTTAGCTGATCACCTGCTAACTGCTGTGGCAATCTTCAGGACTGGTCTGTTCTGATTATTATTCACAAGGTGGTGCACATATGTGTTTTATCCAGCTTTCTGGATGAATGTAATAATGCTAAGAACAATATATCTTATCTGGATTGTGACTTGTCATTTTAACATATGGCTTGCCACATGCCTTAGCATCTTTTATTGCCTCAAAGTAGCCAGTTTTTCCAACTCTATTTTTCTTTATTTTAAGTGGAGAGTTAAAAAGGTGGTTTCAGTGACATTGCTGATGTCTCTTGTTGTCTTGCTTTTACATTTCTTACAGTCAAATATGCATACAAATGTCTTGATTGATGAGCATAATAGAAACATGTCTTACAATTCCACTTTACAGGACTTTCCTGAGTTTTTAAAACTTCTTTTGTTCAGGAATGCTATGTTTCCTTTGTGCTGTCTCTGACAACTTTTCTCCTGCTCATTTTCTCCTTGTGGAAACATCTGAAGAGGATGCAGCACTGTGTCAGAGGGTCCAGGGAAGTAAGCACCACAGCCCACATAAAGGCCTTGCAAGGTGTGGTTGCCTTTCTCCTACTGTACACAATTTTCTTTCTGTTGGTTTTTATATAACTTTTGAGAATTGAATTTCCAAACAATCTTTATTTTTAATTTTGTCAGATGGGTGAAATTTCTTTTCCTTCAGTCCACTCATTTGTTCTAATCTTGGGAAATAGTAAGCTAAAACAGGCCAATCTTCCCATGTTGAGGTGGCCGAGGTGTGGGTCGAAGGATGAATCTTCAGATTAACAAACCATTTGAGGAATCATTTTGCATATCATAAGAGGAAAGTCAATTCACACGAAATTCTTGTTTTTGATTTTGTACTTCTGAAATATTCTAATTTATGAAACATTTTAAATTGTACAAAAGTATGTTTGGCATAAGCTCTGTCCAAAGACATTATGATCTTAGCTGTACACATACTGGTATATAATATTAATATAATTCTGATTGTATGGCAGAAAAGGAAGGTAAACATAAATTAAATGAGTATATGATATAGGTGAAAAATTTAGAATGACTTAGGTTTAAAGGTGTGATAATACATAGAAACGTGGGCCTGTATCCTGTGTCCAGTGGTGTTAAATCTTCAACAAAATAGAAGCCTCTATATTGATATGAGTGAAAAATTCTTTATTGGAGTTCAATTCACAAAGAAATTGTTAAGATTGAGTTGGGAGTAGATTTTCTTCTACTGTAGTTCATTACCTCACTTGTTTGTTGAAAATATTTGAACATCTTTTCTGAATGTCTTTTTGAGACATTTCGTTGAGAAATATTTTCTCTGTAAAATAAAATGTGAACGTTTGTTATATAGTCACAAAGAGAGGATGTTGTATTATTTGTTGGCAAGTCAACTGTGTATCTGAGATCTTTTATTATTCACATATGTATAATAATATTTTTCATGTGAAATGACTGAAGTTCCACAGTGCTAAATACTTATCTAGCAATGCATGAAGATGTCAGCAGGGAGCTTTAGTTATAGCATCCTGCAGACAGATGCTGTGCCCCAAATTCACATGAAATGTCAACAGGAAGAGGCTGCTCATAGCCACACCAAAAACCTAGGTTAAAAATGTAATAGATTTTGATTTTTATACTTAAGCATTTAAAAATTTTTCTATAATATTTGTGACAGTATACGCTGTAGCCAATGTATACACAAAAGATACAAAAATTATTTCCATTTAATTTCATACTGAATGGAGAGCAAGATGTCTCACTAAAGTATTATGTGTGTTTTGTGCTTTAAGTCCACTTTCTCACCTGTTTCAAGTAGAAAATGATGTTATTTTAGACAGGTAAGCTGGGCAAGCCCTCTGGATCCATCATTTCCTAGAAAAAGAATTTTATCTTTCCATACACCCTTGTTACAGGACTATTTTCCCCATTGGTTCACTATTACTTAAGTGAATATATTTGAAGCTTTATTAGTTAATCATAACTGTAACTCACATGGATATTGCTCTATAAAATTTTCCTGTAATGTAGGTATTTCCAGTAACATATTCAGGCTCCTTCTGCCTCTGAGAAGCTATATCTCTCCTTCTCGATAAATATCTTCCTACTCTTAACCTCCATTATTCCTAGAATTCATTCTTCATTTTTAGAGAACAGAAACAGCATATCAGACATCTAATAGGTGGGGAGTTCTTGTATTTCCTTTATATCATATTCCAAAGTTCTGATATTATCCCTGTAACAATATCATTTGTATTGTTATTTATGACGATTATTTTACTTCTCCTTGTATATAATTCTCTTCTACAGTTGCCAATGTAATGAAATACTTGAATATTCAAAATGTTAATCAATTGCGGTGATACTGTCCTCTCATTTCAGAGTAGAGAGTTTGCTAGTGTCTTAACATTAAGCATTAGATATTAATCTTTTCTCAAGTAACTTCAGAGATGATATTTTTTTCTTCTCTCTTCTTATAAAACTTGTCCAAAAAAGTATCTAATATGTATTGTTACTCATGAAGATGCTTATATATTTCCATCTTCTCAATTAAAATAATGATATGTCAATTGTATTAAATAAAATACAGACCTGTTGTCACGCTGTGTGTCCTACACTGAATAAAGTTACCTGTAAGGAATCACATTGATGTATTAATATGAGAAATTTAAAACCATCAGAGGCAAAGTGAAGCTCAGAAAGTGTTCACAGAGTAATGACAAGAAATATTCAAAATAGGAAAAATCAAATCTGATTATATAAATTATCTTTTCAAAACTCAAGTAGTAGAAAGTGATAGATTCATATTTAGAAATGTTGAGGAATTCAAGTATAATAAGTGTAATTGATTGTGGACCAAAGTTTGTCCTCTGGTATTCAATTAATGAATACCATTTAACATATAAAGAGTCTGGGTCTATGACCTATACACACCTCTTCACTGAAAATACTGCTCATGGACTTATTTAAAAGGACTATGGAAGACTGAATCACTTGGCTCAAAATCCAAATGTTGAAACCCAAACACGAAAATAGACAGCATTTGGAGGCAGAGCACTTACACATGTTATTAGTGTTAAAAGAAGTTCTAAGTGGAGAAACTAGTGTAGTAAGCCTTGTGTCCTCAGGAGCAGAGACCCAGAAACCTATAGGTACAGAGGAAGATGTGTGAACTCATGGAGGATAGTGGTTGTGGGAGGGTGGCTTCCTACACATAGTCAAGTGAGGCCTCCCCAAGAACCAATCCAGCTGACGACTGGATCTTAGGCTAACACCTGTAGAATTGTGTGGAAAAACATTTCTGTGCCTAAACTCTCAGGCTGTGGTGTTCAATATACAAGCCTGTGTGCATTCATAAAAATAGAAATATTTAAGAAGAAAAGTGATATTTAGGAAATGAAATGTTCGATATGCTGAAAACAGCATTGATTTCAAGTAAATTGTTACACAGTGGAATTTCTTCTTGACAGAAAGCTTTTTTCGAAGATTCTACATGAAATGCACTACACACTCAAAGATATTGTACTTTGCTGTACATCAGTTTTTCTTGAATAAAAGCGTTTGTTCAAACCAACTTTCCTGCACAGCATGCATTAAAAATACTGACTAGTGCACAGAGATTTCAACACATGTTAAGGACTTTGACTAGATTGAAAGGAAACAGTGATGCAATTCAAACATATTAGAAATAGAAGTGTCACATAATTTATCTTAGTAAGTATATGTTGCTTAGAATAGCAAGAAAAGTGTGCTATAAATAGCTTTGAAAAATAATAGCAAACATCTTCAGAGATCACAGGCAGGCTGTACTCAGATGTTGCTCTGGCATATTCATTCATCCAAAGCACCAGAAGTAGACAAGTTCAGATCAAGAAACCATCTTTGAAATTCCCCAGAGCCCTTGTTTCCATAGAATAATCAGGAGAAGGATGAGGGAGCTGTGGGGTGGGAATTTGGCTGAGTAGGTTCTATTTAGACACAGAAAATCTCCTCAATTTCTCCAACTACAGGCAGTAACTGTCACCATGCTACTGGGAAGAAGTGGACACCCAAATAAAAATCTAGAGCTAGGAATAAAGCTGGCTGTAGCATGATAAAACTAAAATCATGGGATTGGGGCAAAGATACCAGTCTTCATTGTGTGAAGGATTTAACTCTGATTGGGGATTATATTGGTGGGGCAGAAGAACAGAACAAAATGGCAGTGGTTTGAAGAGTGAAGCAGCTGATAAGTTCAACCTCGTGGGGATTTTTGGAGGGATTTTGCGTGAGGCTTTGCACTCCTGCAGAGACTAGAGCCAGAGTGGGCACCCACGGCCTCTAATACTGTGTACATTTTCAGCCTCTCCCATCTGCTGAGAAGCATTCAGAGTAAATACAGCAGTGCACTGCAATTGGCCAATTAGGACCCCGAAAGTGCAGTTTGGAAACTCATAGAGTTCCAATTCACACTCTGAACCTATCCACAGGTTATGCCAGTTACCGATTCAGTGGCTAACAGTGTTCCCCCAAATCAGGATGAATGAATGGCCCAATGAATATAATATTTGAGTGATCTGGCAAAGCAAGTATATCAGTTCATTTTGCATCCAATTAAGACTCCAACTTGCTAATATTAGAGACACAGAGTAGATGGCAAATAGCAAAAGAAAGGAGACAACAGTTTTCACAGCCTTCACATGAATCTTGGTGCTGGGATCCTGGGATCCTTTTCTTTGGAACTGCATCTTCCTAAGATGCTTGCACAGGGAGTAGAGTAAAAGCAGAAAGCAGATTAGGGATGTAATAAAGCATATGGAGTTCACTAGAGTGAATATGGCCACACTGGGAAGGTCTTCAGCATCACTGAGTTTTGACTTCCAAGTGAAATTTGCTTCATGTTCTTTCATCTTCATTGTCTTGGTAATACGTATCATCAGAATATTTGAAAGCAATAGCACCAAAGTTCCCAACAATGTCACTAAAATGTAACTGTAACTCTCCTCTTTAGTTGAAGAAAAATACAGTTGGAAAAATTGGCTATTTTGAGCAAATAAAATATGCTGAGGCTAGTGGCACACCAGGAGCTAAAAAAGTTGGCTATTATCCAGGCAATAAGAAGAGTAATTCTTATTGGAGTATTACTTGTACCTACATTAAACAAAGTTAAAAACCAACTTAAGAAAACTGCCCAAATAAAAAGAATCCTAGAGACAGCCAGAGCAGTGAGAATTCCATCAACTGAGGAGATTCTTTTTCTCTTGATCCAGTCAGTGAAGTTCACCAATACTACAAAGACATTAGCAAAGTTTCCAGCAACAAATTCTGCCATCGTAATGGTAGTCAAAATGTTCTATAGAACGCTTGTTACATATGAACAAACAGGAAACAAAGGACAGTCCTGATATCACTGTTCATGCTTCCTTTACAACACACCTTTGAATTCTATACACTCTTGACTTGAGGGTGAGCAGTTGGGTTCCTATTTCTTCTATTACCAATGTCAAGGATACAAGCAGCACAGAATGCTAGTGGAGGAATTCACTGATGCCTGTATGGAAAACAGCTGTTTTTCCAAATGACTTAAATTAACTCTTACCCATACAGTTTGCCATAGGTTGGCATACATCATAACTGACATTAGAGTGAAAGCTGTATTCTCATTTGCTAGAATGCAAATAGAGACATATTCTCTTTCTTTAACAAATAATTTCCTTGTTTCATCTCTCTATAATTTGTATTTGTCTACTTGAGTTGCCTCTCAGTAAAATTCTAGTTCTCAAAACATGAGCCATGCAGTGAGTGTTTACATCATTTGATGAAGATTGGTTGTTTATAATAGCATCAACACTATGGATTTGTCTTTCTGATGCCAGACTCATAAAGAAAGAGTCCAAACTTTTCTGATCCAAAGTATGATCGTTTGTTTTGGGCACTTGTTATGGTTGACACACAGTGTCAATTTGAGAAGTTTGGAAGTTTAACTGAGAAAGTCAGCAGGGAGCCAGGATCCTTACTTTGTAAATATCCTCACCCTGTGCAAGAGGAGGGCACAGAGATTTTGTGAGCGCTACACCTGCCCTGGGGAGTGGGTGCCCTGTGTACAATATAAAGGTGAAGAAGAGGCTTGTTTTTGCTCTGGCTGCTGCCTTGAAGTGTTGCCACAGTGCCATGCCACCCTGCCTTGCAGTCAGCTGATTATGGACTGAAACCTCCAAAAATTGTAATTTAAATAAACATTTCCCTCCTTAATTTTGGGTGTTGGGTAATTTGTCTCAGCAATGAAAGAAAAGTAACCAAGACAGCATCCTAAGCCAAAACACCTTAAAACCTGGCAACTAAAAATAACTAATACCTACATATAACTTTATTATTTAAAGGAATTAGAGGAATTATTGTTTTGTAATTTTCAAAACGTAAAATATATTTTAGGTATATTAAATAGTCCTTTATCTGTTCCAGAAATTTTAGTCCTTTGTTATTTTTCAAACATAATCTCTCATTTTTAGATCTCTGGTAGGCTCATTCTCTTATTTCTAGTAAATATTTCCATATTAATTATCTTTATTATTAGTTACCATGGTTCCTCATTTCACATACTTAACTCATTTCATGATATTGGGAAAGACAACTACATTTGTGCCACTCCACTCTTGGGACGGGCTCTCCACATGTGCACCCAGCCATCTGTCTGTCCCATGACTCCTCACAGGCAAGCAGAGTAGCATATAACATTGTGGTTTCTCAATCAGGAAATACCAGCTCTTGGCTCCTTCCCACAACTGTGACCAAAACCCAACAGGTTGCTTCTGCTTCTCTGTTTTTGCCATAGGCCTCAGGAAAAATCCATTGTTATCCACACTGATGGTTAGGATAAGTGGAAGGTTACGGTCAATGACTTGGAGGACTTACACTTGTGCAACTTCTCTCTTTCAGACCTGAAGAGCAGCTTCCACTACATCTGCCCAGCCCCATGTTGTGCCCCTTTTCAACATCTGGCATAAAGGACACAGCAGGATAGGCAGGTGAGGATACTATGTGGTCTATTTTCAGAGAAAGTTCTGTGTACTGATGAGAAGAATTTGTATTCTGTCGTTGATGGGTGCAGCACTCTATAGACATCTGTTGAATTCATTTGTTTGAAAGTGTGGTTCATTCCTGATATTTTTGAGATTTTTTTTTTAGTTAAGCTGTGTATTTGTGAATGTGGGATGGTGATATCCACCAGAATGATTGTTTTAATATTTTTGTGATCCTTTATGTCCAATAATATAATTATGATGTTTGGCATGCTGCTGTTTGTTGAAAATACATTTACAATTATTTTCTCTTTCTGTTACTTGTTTCCTTTTGCAGTTTGTAATGACCTTCTTTGTGTCTTATCACCAGGTTTGACTTGGATTCCACTTTACCTGAAAATAGTGTAGCTATTCCTGCTTCACTTTGGGTTCCTATTCTATGACATATTCTTTCATCCTTTGATATTTTAGTTAATGAGAGTCTTTTGAAGTTGTTTCTTGCATGTTGAGTATCATAGAGCTTCAATCTGTCAATCTGTGTCTCTTCACTGGGGAGTTGAGATCTCTTACTATTAAGAGTTATTATTCAAAGTTATTGATTGATACTTGTCCCTGTGTTGTTTACTTTCTGTTTGTTCATTTATTTTTCCTTTTTTCTTGAACTACTCACCCTGCTTAATGTATTCATTCTATTAAACACTTCTGGTTGTTTACTTCATTGTTCCTGCCTCGGACATTTTTGGGTTTTTTTGCAATGATAATTCAGCAGTCATTATGGCACTGTTCTTTTATCTTATTTTTGTGGAAGGTCTTAATTTCTCCATCAATTTTGAAAGATAGCTTTCTAAGGATATATTAATCTAGGTTGAACATTCTTTTCTTTTAATTCTTAATGAATGTCCTCAAAGTCTACCTAGCTTTTAAGCTTTGTGTTGCGAAGTCTACAGTAATTCTAATAGGTTTGAAATTTTATAAGTGATGTATTGTTTTCCTCTTACAGCTTTAAAGATTCTTTCCTTGTATTGGAGCTCTGGAATTTTAACTGCTAAACATGTCATGGAGACAGTCTTTTGTGATCATGTCCATTTGGGGTCATGTATATCTCTTTTGCCTGTATGTTGAATTCTTTGTGCTATGATTATTTGTAAACATATTTTATGCTGTTTGTGGCATTTTCTAATATTTCTCTAATTCCTTTTAATAATAGTCTTCTTTTTTATATATAGCAAACATTGGCTCTATTTTCCATGATCTCTTATTGGTTTTATAATACTTTTGAGTATATGGTCACCTGCATCAGTTATATATATATATTCTTATTCTGACACTTTATCCTCGTATTTGTCACTTGTCTCCATAATTTTAAGATAATTTTTTAAATTTCATGGATGCTTGTTTGGTACTTTTCACGGACTCTAAGTCTTTGCTGAACTGATCATTCATATTTCATATCATTTGGTTAGCTCAGCTAATTTTTTATTTGTGTCTTCTTTAAGCTTGCTGATCATTTTGCTAAATTCATTATACATTTGTTTACATCATTTTTGACATTGCCAGGTATTTAACACCCATTTCTCAGTGACACAGTCTTGACTTTGGAAGCTTTTTTTTTTTTTCTTATATCCCCCTCAATCTCTCACATTATTAGAATCAGACCTGGTCACTGTGTTGTAAAGACAAAATCTCTTCCGGCTATATCAACATTAACAGATTCAACCATACATCTCTTATGTATATTAAAACTTGTTTTAACTACTTCACCCTTTTGTCAAGAACCCATAAAGACTATAATGTACTACTACTAAGAGGTAGACGGGGGTGTGGTGGGTTGGGGAAAAGAAGAAGGAAGTGAAAAGGGAAGGGGATAAATCAGAAACAAGAGAAGTAGAAAAGAGGAATAACAAAAATTGAAAAATTTCAGAGATTACACTGTTGATATTATTTTTATTTTGGGTAAAAATGTGGTAGAGAGGAGATTTGAGCGTGTATTTATGGGAGTGAGAGAAGGGATGCAGAGGGAAAGAAGTGTGGCTAGAGGTTGAGGAAAGCTGTGACAAGTCAGAACCTGATAATATGTTGGTGAGTTTGTGTTTGGATCTTTTTACACATCTTTGGTTGGGGTTTTCCTGGGTTGCCCATAAAAAGTACTGTTTATATTACAGCGCTTTTTAACTCTTCTTCTACTTTGTGCACACACAGAGACTTCCCATGAATATGTTAGACAAAGGGAGAAAGGAAAAGAGGCAATGTAAGTGAATAAGAAAGAAACAAAGAAGGAGGAAAAACAGCAACATCATGAGCAATAACAAGAAGGTCACATAGTTGCAAGAGCGCAAAATTAAAATGTCCTCATAGTCCTGTTTATATTGCTGTCCAGGTTCAATCAGTAAGCTGTTCTCCCCATGTTCAGAAGTGGAGAAATTTTGATCCTGAGGGAATGATGGATGGATTTGTGGTCTTGTTCTTTCTTGC
>RJWM01044481.1:0-13251 GCA_004363535.1 Dasyprocta punctata | reverse complement strand
CTCTTGACTCTGCAGCTGTCGTGAGGGCTAAGACAAAGACCTCTCTCCTTGCCCGTATTTATTATCAAAGTAGACAAAGAGAGGGGATACTGAGGAAAGCGCGGGAAATGAGCAGGACCTTGGGAGTCACTTGAAAGACTTCTCCAAGTAGTAAATTGTGCCAATTAAGGAGAACTGTCTTATCTCCATGATGGCATTTCTGGTGGGAAAGAGACACTGCAGATATGTGATGTTTGCAGCTGCAGTCTCTATCTATTTACTTGAGTCTGAGCCAGGCGTCTTCGGCGGTGACCTTATCTTGCCTTTTGAGGTATCTCTGACCTCATTGGCCACTACAGGCCTTGGCCAGGACCAGTGATTTATAGAGTTTCACTTACTATAAATCAGCTCCCATCGCCAGGCAAGGGGCCTAGGCCTTGGACAGGCTCACAGATAAACAGAAAGCCAATTAGTTAATTTTAAACCCTGCTCAAAGTCCCTTCACAGTGGTCTCCAACACTTCTGTGAGATAATCAGTATGAAGAGAAGTGAGTAAATCTTTAGTTGCTTGCCCATTGATATGGTATTATTTGCGTATGCACCATAGGCTCTTTCCATTAACCTGCTTGGCACCTAAACGTGAAGAGGAAACTTGAGTTGTCCTTCCATGCTCTTTGCCTTCCTTGAGTGGCTGGTGGAGTACTGTATGTATGCAGATTAGGAAAGTCCTATACACCTTTACTCAGTTGAGAGGTATCTCTCAATTATCCAAGACTATGAACATTTTTCATACTTCATTAATTCCTGGTTTGCTCAGAGGATTCTTCTCTGTCCGTTTCTGTCTGTCTCTCTGTCACTGTCTCTCTCTGTCTGTTTCTGCCTGTCTCTCCATCTCTGTCTGTCTCTTTCTTTCTGGCTGCTAATTTAAACATAGTCTCTATCCACCTTATCCCTCCAGAGAAGAGTACACTTTCACTGGCCTTTCTCCCTCAAGTGTGAGATACTCAAGGTAAGACCCAAATATGACAATACTCTTCACAGACTCCCTGATTTTTTCTCAGACTGATGTAGGCTTATCCTTGGATATCTGAAGACACCTCTGTCTTTACTTTTTTATGCTTTCTTTGCAGAGGCAGATGCTACTGCTCTATAATGGTTGCTAGTGTATAATGCAGAGTAGATGAAGAGTAGTTCTGTAGGTTTCCTGCTCTGAATTCAGCTTTACATAGGACCCACATGCCTAATGCTTATGCCTGTTTCTCTGACATACCTCAAGAATTTCTCCATCATTCAAGAAAAACCCATAGAAATGAGTGGACCCAAGACTTTCCTTGTTTCTGAAGTTTGCAAAGATTTGAAACCACCAACCTTGCTAACCCTGAGGGTTTAAGAATTCATTAAAAATTTCAGGTAATTACTTCTCTCAATTGCTTTCGCAAAAATACAGCCAAAGTAGTGTCCTGCCTCTGCGTGAATTGTCATTTTTTTGTAGTTTAGCTCATTAAGCTACTTGGTGAACATAGCCCTCTAAGGTGTTAAAAAATTTATAATTCTTTAGACTTTCTGAGTTGTTCCTGTTAGAATGAGAGTGACATTCTCCTGCCACGGTAATTCTTTTATTTTTCCTATTTGGGATGTACAATATGATAATTCGATACATTTCTGCCACATTCTATATCCTAAGCAGAGAAATCTCTTCACTCCTGGGTATTGGATATTTTCCTTAGTAAGTAGAAAATCAAATCCTATTTAAAGTAATGTTTCTTTGTAGTTAACCATCATGGCATTTTCTGTATTGATCATGGGCCCTCAGAACACCTACTGCTAGAAAATTTAGTAGAAGATTTGAATGGCAAATGCAGTTATGAAGTTATTTTCATCTCTAAGAACACAGTCCATATATATTATTTAAAATTGATTAAATAGAAAATACTATTAATTATAATTTAAAAATTATGCATGCAACTTTCCAAAGAATTAAAATCTTAACTAAAAACAAAATGTAGCCCTTTCAGAATTCCCTAGCAGAGGACTGTTACTACTTTTTTGTCTTTTACTTTTTAATTTGCATCTTTCTATCATTTTTGATTTTTAAAATACTGTGCATGTGTTATTTTTATCAGTAAAATATTTGATATGATGCCTACGTACAAGAACCAGGATTAGACTTGTTTTGTTAATCAAAAACCTGCTGGTGAAACACAGGTGATACTAGTTATTTTAGACTGATATTCATCTGGCATGCCATTGATGCTGGCCCAGGGTCATGCCACATGTCAGAGGAACCAGGGAACTGAATTAGAGAGGCACAGAGTTTTAGATGTCAGAACAGTTAGGAATGAGGTCCTAGGGATTTGCACAAGTTAAAAGTAAACCACAAGAGTCTCAGGATTAAAGCCTTATTAGCAGAAAGAACAAGATGGATTGTTATCTGTAGTCACACGATTCACTCAGTGATAAGTCTGGGGAAAGTTAAAATGAAAACAAAGGTTGAGCACATGCCATTTACTATATCCTTCGTGTCTGAGCATGTTTTGCAACCTATGAACACCATATAGAATTTGGCTACTGATATTTTGGCGCAAATTAGAAAACAAACTTTTGCTAACAAATTGCCACTTCCTGATAATTGTTTAATCCTAATATGTGAATTTTTTGAACATGTATGTAACATATACTATTATAATGTTCCTTTTTTTTTTAATCCACACTGAAAGCTGTTACTGACCAACTAAGTTATTGTGGATTCAGCTCGTTGGAAAACAAGATGCTCAATGAACTGCTTTACATTTGTAGTTAATTGGATTTAACTGACCTTAAGGAACTGGAGAATAGTTGACCATGATACTGGTTCCTACTATCAACGTTTATAAAGGTATTATAATATGACAGAGGTAACTGCTGTTTCAGTAGAATCACTAGCAAATATAAATTTAATATACATGCCTATTTTCTAAAAAATCAGAAGTAAATGTAAGTATGATTTTGTTATTACTTACACATTTAAATAAGAGAAGTTCGAATATCAAGTACTAGACACATGGAATTGAAATAACTGTCTCAAATAATGTGTTTTACACTAGTCTGATTACTAAAAATTCAGCATACACTAATACTACTAGCTCCTCAGTGTTGCACATTTATTTGAGATCTCTGACAGGAAAAGCAAATGATAAGAAATCTTAGTGGTTTTACTGAACAAGATTTTGACAATATAATGTTTGGATTTAAATAAGGTATAAACAGTGTCTAGTTTTATGATGTGTGTGTTCATAATTGTAATAAAAGCTATTTGTTTGAAACATTAGACCCCACATAAATTGATTACAACCCAGGGACCAAAACTTTATGATTTACTTGAATTATTATTCTATGGTTAGTACTAATGACATAAATGAATCATTGAATCATAAAAATGTAGGCCTGGAAGCAATCTCAAAGTCACCTTTTCCAACAGTGCAGAAGCAATTGAAACAAATGGAGTTTATCAGATGGCCATCTTTCTTGTCATTAAAAATATCCCTTAAGAGAAATTTACCCATCTCCCTGAGTACATAACCCTGGGATTTGATTGGTTGATTACTCTGAAACTAACTATGCTGTTTCACTTTGTAAAACAGTGTATATATATTAAAAAGCTTTTTGGAAAGCATAGATTTCTTACTCTATACTCAATATGGCACTGAATATTAAAAAGAGATTTCTCATTCTTGAGATTCTCTCCACTTGAGCCATTCTATGCCCTCTGATTCTTTTCTCTTGTCACTCATACTATATCTCTCCCTTTTTCCCTTCTAATTGCACTTTCTCCTCTGACTGTGTTTATACCTGGGATTTAGTCCTTAAAAGAACCTTCTTTCAGCTCAAGGTGACCCTTAAGAGCTACAGATTGACCTAAAATTTTCAGTTAATAATTATTTACTATGTGCAATAGAAATTGCATGTGCATTCATTTTCTCTAGCATATACAATCTAATTCTTAAACCATTACCTAGTGAATCACTACTGAATTAATTAAACAATAGTTTCTGAATTCTTGTTACACACTGAAAATCAATGGTGTTTGAAAGAATTATGGGGATAGTTACAAGGATGGAAGGTAGGAAACACAAGTTTTGTTTTGTAGAGTATTTTGCATGATTCTATGAAGGATTCCTTGGTTACTGATAATGATGCAATCATTAAACGTACCAGTCTTTGTGAATGTCTGACATGGTATAATTTATAACTTATTTGACTTTTTTTTCCTCTACCTTAGTTTCTACATGAATAAATCTATTAGGGAATGCCAGTACACATCAGTAATGCAGCAAAAATAAACTGTCTAATAGCAAACAGTTTGCATTAATTTTTATATCTACACTGCTCTTGATGTCTAGATCTTGTGGACAAAATAACATCAAAATTTCTCTGACTCTTGAAATGATTCTGTTGCTCAACATGAAAAATTTGTCACTTAAATCTCATATCTTTTCCTTTGCACTTCTATATTGGTTCACTACCATTTAATTTAGTTTTATTCTAGCTCTTATTCTTTCTTCTCTCCACTTACCACCTGATTTTACATTGACATGGAATTATCTTTCCATAGTATATCAGTGATCATGGCATGGATATGTTAAAAATATTTATGCTTTCAGACTATTACCAACCAGTCACCAAAGATTCTTACCTTTCTCTCTTAAAACTAAATAATTTCACATTTGTCTAGTCCTAATAATCAAACAAAAAGTTTGTTTGCATATAGAAAGGCACACAAATGTGCATAAACAAGGACATAAGCAAAAGCCCAATCAAAACAAAAAGTTAATCTTATTTACAGACTTATCACCTGGTTGCAATGCCATGCTTGGCATGTATTAAATGACTAAAAAGTCCAGGTGTACAAACACAAAATCAGTAATATTAATAGATTAGTAATATTAATGGAATAATATTAATGAAGTGTCTCTAAAATATTAAAATACTTAAATTGGTATGCTGAATTATTCTGCGATTATATAACCACTGAAATGCCCCTGTACACTGCCAGAGCTATATACATGTAGATCTAAACAGTAAGCAGAGCTGTATTTTAAATCTTTCCTTTGTTGAACAGAAAATTGGTGTCATGATAGGTCAGACAACATTCATAATATTTCAGTTGATTTCAACATTAGTTCATTTATGTGTTCTGTTTTGGTTTAAGATATTGTTCCTCCCTTTTACGTCAAGAATAGTAACTGTTCTATTGATATTTTGAGTCCCAGTTCAAATATTTTCACCCACTGGGTCTTCTTACATTCTCCTTGTGGACCTTGGTTTTTGTCTGAATCACACAGAATAAAATAAATGTAGAAGATACATCCCTCTCCCATATCTTCACTTCTTAGACATGTTACTATTTTTTAAACTTTTCCAAGAATTGAACTTATAACTTCGCGCCTGCCAGACAGGCACTTAAGCCACTGAGCCAAACTCCCAGCCCTAGTTTTTTGAGGCAGGGTCGCACTATGTAGCTCAGGCCAGACTTGAGCTCATGTTGTAGCCCAAGTCGGCCTCGAATTCACAACACTCCTCCTACCTCAGCCTCCCGAGTGCTGGAATTAAAGGCATGCACCACCACGCCCGGCTTTAAAACATTATTATTAGTTGTGTTCCACATTTACAAAATAGGATATTTCTTCTTCTGTGTAACAGTGAAAGTATTTCCCGTTTTGACTGTGCGTGTGGTGGGGGACAAGGAAGTAAAACAGGTCAAACGGTGCCAGGTTATTGATAGAAAATATGATACCAAAATACCTTCAAACACTTGGATAAAGAAATTTGTGTCAATGCATTTTGCACAAAAGTTGTTTCTTCAGACCTCACCACACATTCCCAGGAGTTCACTCTTTCCTCTTGATAAAGATTTATCGGTAGACAGGTCTAAGAAGCAGTATCTCCATGGAGAAAACTGTGTCAATGAAGTGTGAATTTATAATACAATTTCTCTTGAACTGAATTTACCTTGACATTATATTAAAGGTGACTATTAGAAAAGAGGAAGAAATTCTTTTCTATTTATGCTTTGAAGTCTACAATATATCTTTCCATTACTGTGTATAATATTTCACTTCTATATAACCACAGAATAAATTCTTCTCAAGCTTTCATTTGAAGAATAAGCTGTGAATTTAGTGACTTTTCTAGAGAAGTATGTGCATGTGGAAGATGTGAAACTAGTTGTCCACCAGGAAAACAGCTTTGAGCTCCTGCTTGTACGTTCAGAATGTCAGCTCTCCTGTGCAGTTAGCTGTCCTGTCACATGTGTGCATGTGTGTATCATGGAGTCATAATAGAGTAAATGGATGCTAAAATATCTCACATTCTTCATCTGATGTTAGATTTAGGACATTAAGCCGTATGTGAGTCATGGATGCTATGGTGAATATAGCGTAATACTATGTAATAATATACACTGATTTTCATGCTGTATAACGATTTCCACATTATTAATGAAGAAAATTCACTAAAAATGGCAAAAATGTAGCTATTATTTTACTGTTGCACTTATCACTCAAAAATTTTAACTGAAGCTCATAAATTAAATATGAACCTTTTATTAAAATGGGATGATTTAGAAGTACTGTTTTTTGAACCATGTTTTACAAAGATAAACAAAGAAAAATTTTAAAAATTACCAGTAATGGAAACAGACTTTAGATAAAAGTATGAAAGTAGAAAATATTCTCTTACATTCATTTCTTAGTGTTAAACTTTAGGACTTAACATTTATTTTCCTAGATTTTCATCTTATGGTAGTTAGCCAAGTTAAGTTCCAAGGATTGATGAAGCAATTTGAAGTCTAAGGCTTTTTTGCTATAAACATTTAACTGCAATTAAGTTCATAACTGTGGGAGACAACTTGAGTGGGTCCCCTTGAACACAGAACAATTGCTGCAACTTTGATTATATTGAAACTTATTTCCTTATGTTGATGTATACAGAGCTGACTATGTTATTTCTTTCTCTCTTTAATTGGCTCTAAGCATTGTAAATAAGGCTAGCTGAGGTACTGATATGTAATCTCTAAAGCCATCTGACAGTGTCCTGTTGCCTCCCATAGTGATCTCTATAAAATGTATAGGCACAGCAGGATGGCAGAGCCAGTGAGCTCCAGGAATGTCAACTGGGTATGAGCCTCACAAAAGAGGCTATGAGTCCCCAGGGTATAAAAGTTTACATATCAGAAGCAGGTACTGGTATGTAGTCTTTAAAGCCATCAGACAGTGTCCTGTTTCCTCCCAAAGTGACCTTTGTAAAATGTATAAAGCACAGAGGGATGGCAGAGCCAGTGAGGTCCGGGAATGTTGACTGGGGATGAGCCTCGAGAAAGAGGCTGTGAGTTCCCAGGGCATAAAGTATACATATCAAAAACTGAAGCAGCAGCCTCCTAAAACAATCCACTTACTATCTTGATTGGGTTGTGCAAATTGATCCCCCTGTATATCTTTATCTACATTTTGTAGAGATATCTTTCTCACTACCTTGCTAGCCAGCTCAAGTTACTCACGTAATTCCCGTAGTTTCCGCCATCCTCACTGTCACTCATCCTCAAGCCACCACCTTGCTCCACTAGTTAATACATTTTAGGAGAGGCCTAAGATCATGGCCTTTGTCCGCATGTCCTCACAAGGATTGGACTCTAGACCCCTTGGCTGCCCTTAACCTTGAATATGTCTTGGAATCTTTACTCTCACCATGGATTGAATTGGGGATGGTAGATTGGAATTAATTTGCCAGGATTCCAATAACGTCTCAGTGGATTTATAAATATAACTTCTTGGATTGTGAGGAAAACTAGACAAAGGATTGCAATACTTGGATTACTGTACTCAATATTTGGGGCTACAATACGTAACTCACACTAGCATAAATGCATTGCAGTTCACCTGTGTCTACCAAATTGTGCATGTTCTTAAGTGATTCTTTGAGACAATGACCCAAGGAAGCAAGGGGAAATCGTGTGTGTGTGTGTGTGTGTGTGCGCGTGCATGTGCAATATGTGTTTATATACACAGAGATAAATGTATGTATGCATGCATTTATGCTTGAATATGTGTAGGTTAAGGCATACATTGTTTTCAAGAATAATATCTTCTTTAACTGCTCCACCCTGTGTTAATCTTGCTTCTCACCTTATCAATTGCAATGTATTATATAAATGTGGGCTTAGTTCACAAATGACATTTTTCTTCTGTGAATAAATATGAACAAAATCTAAACCTCAAGGTAAGGAAATATAACATGTACGGACATTTGTTAGGCCATTTAGCTCTGATCAAAAAGTTTTTTGAGAGCATGATTGCTCCTACAGGAAAAAACTTGTTTCAAAATATTTTGTCAAATGCCCCTTATTATGATTTTAATAATCTTTTAAAGATGACTTGATTTCTCTTGTTTTTAATTGTGAAAAGACTATGTTTTCTGAAAAATTAGGCAAAATATAAAATAAGAAAAAAAAGCAAAAGATGGAAGGAAGAAAGGAGAGAAGGGATAGAGGGAGGAAGAGACAAAGAGAGAAAGAAAGTCGGGGAGATGGAAGAGAGGCAAAAGAGAGAAAATAGGAGGAAAGGCAAGGAGAGAGAATGAAAGAGAGTGGGAAAGGGGCAAGGAAGAAGGGGCAGTTTATGTATTGTGTCCCTGAAAGGAGAAATGGGAGAAAGGGAGAAAAAAGATGAAGAGAGCTAAAAAAATTAAAATAAATTTTAATCTACTATTTGCAGTAATGGCATATTGTTCCATTAAGATATGTATTTATTTTTATTTCAAAATAGTAACTATAGCTTATAGCCAGGTTTATTTTAACTTCTTTTTTTATGAAGGTATCTTTCCTCAAAACTGTTAATGACTTCATGGTATTGCACCATATAGAAAGTTACTAGAGGCTTTTTGATAGACAATTGGATCACATTATTTTCTTTTGTTTATTTATTTATTTATTTATTTATTATTTTGGTACCAGGGATTGAACTCACAACCTTGGGCCTGCCAGGTAAGCGCTTGTGTCACTGAGTTAAATCCCCGGCCCTACTTTTTGAGACAGAGTACTATGCAGTTCAGGCGGGCATTGAACTCACTTTGTAGCCCAGGCTGGCCTTGAACTCATAACAATCCTCCTGCCTCGGACTCCTGAGTGCTGGGATTAGAAACGTGGGCCACCACACCTGGCTTACATCACTTTTGAAGTCTTTACTTTTATACAAAAACATTTGGCTTAGTGTAGAGTGAAAAAATATGTGCCTTCTAAACTTTTGATGCATATGCAGAAATTATCCTGTAGAAAATTCATTGTTAATTGCCTCATGAATAACACAGACCACTTTCCAAATGATTGTGTAAAAGGAGAACTGTTTACTGTTTTAAGAATATAAATAATTTTATTTTTAATCTTTACTAATCCTAGAATCTTGATGCATGCAATCTACTCTGATATTTTCACTTAAGTTTCCTCAGAAAGTAGTCATCTTGTATTATTTATTAACTGATACATCTTTCCCTCACCAAGTACAAAGAAACTATGTCTATAATAAATGCACATAAGCACACACACTGCTGGGAATATAGCCCAGCAGCACAGTGCCTGGCTGGCAAGTGTGAGATTGTGAGTTTGATCCATGGTACCAATAAATAAATAAATAAATAAATAAATAAATAGACTTCCTTAAAAGAAAAAAGCACACACGCAATACACATATATATTTTTCTGGTTCACCTCACAGATCTCCATTTCAATTTTGGTAAGAATGTCAAATTAATTTTGGATTACTAAGATTTTATTAAAGTTAGTAAATTAAATGTAGTAGTAATGAAACTTCTTTTCCACTATGAGTTATTATTGTGCTTAATTATGTAGTTCCAATAATTTTAAATTGTGAAATGCTTCTTCCTAGACTAAAATATTGTAAGAAATCATGTATCCTTACATAGTAAGGTATTCAATTTGCTGATTTTTACTTAGGTTTTTCGTTTGTTTGAACTAATTATTAGGAGAGTATATTGGAGTACAGATTTTGTAATATTCTTCTATTAGAATCATTTTGTCATCATTCTAGATATGTTGGTCTCATTTCCATAGTATTGTCATTTAAACTGTGCTCAATAATCTTCACAGAGCCCTCTACTCCACAGAGATTCTGATTTTGGTCCAATTTCATTTCCAGGTCTTAAATCCTCAACACTTTGGCTCTCTGTGTTCACACTGCCATACTCAGTTGTGATTCCTCAAACACACTCTTTACCTGGAATGAACAATACAAAAAAGATCTAGAATACATGAAACAGATTCAAAGAGACTACCAGGAAATCAAAAACTCCAATGAAAGTTGGCAGAATCACCTCAAGGAAACTAAAGATAAACTTTCAAACCTTGAAGACAGGTTTGAAGCATATGATCGAGAAAGGAAAGAGCTCTTAAAAATAACAAGAAACCTGGAAGTAACAATACAACAGCTGCAAGACAACCCAAAGAAATATAATTTAAGAATAAAAGGTGTGAGTGAAAAAGCAGGGGTCAATACAAATCAAATTAAAAGCCTATTTACAGAATTTCAGAAAACTTCCCAAGCATGGGAACAAGAAGTGACTTTTAGATAAGTGAAGCATGTAGAACTCCAGCTAAACATAACCAAAATATACCTACACTCAGACATATAATAATCAAGATCCCAGAAATTCAACACAAAAATAAAATATTAAAAGCTATTAGAGAAAAAAAAAAAAAAGAACAGATGACCTACAAAGGAAAATCCATCAGAATCATGACAGACTTCTCAACACAAACCATTACATCAAGAGCTTGGAGTGAAGTATTTCAAGCCCTGAAAGAAAACAACTTCCAACCCAGATTGATGTACCCTGCAAAATTATCTTTCAAAATCAACGGAGAAACAAGGTACTTTCACAACAAAGAACAACTAAAGGGATGCCAGTCTTTCTTAACACGACATTCCAGATAGCACTAAAATATTTAAAATTTAACAGATGAAATGAATGTAATTCTTTTTTCCTTTTGAAGTAAAGACAATATTAAGCACTATATATCAAAAGTAAATCGTGAAAATATAGAAGTCAACCCCATTTTTTTGTACCGAATTAAAGACTTAAGATGTAAGATAGGAAAACAGTATAGTAAAATTAAATGAAATCAGATTAAGGCATACGAGAATACTATTATCATCATGTGATTCATTATATACAGTGATCGAAGAGTATATGTAATTTCAGTGTGATGGCAAGAAAACAAACATGAAGAAAATGTCAGCTCTATTTTGTGATTGTAGTCTTTCAATTAGATTAGTCTACTTTTTAAGAAAGTCAGGTGATGCCTTGCATATTGCAAACACTAAAAAGCTAGCTTTTCTGACAAAGAATGACTTTCACAGAGCACTGTGTAAATCATACCATATTAGTGAGGATTGTACAAGACACAGAGCTAGTAAAATAAAGGGATTTATTTCAAGAAATTTGCCTATATGTTTGTGGGGTCTGAAAACAGAATTTGTAGGACTTGTCAGCACAGTGAAAACTTTTAGACAAGTGCTGATACTTCTATCTTGAGGCAGAATTTCTTATCTTTAAAGAAACCTATTTTAGCTCTTAAGGCTTTTCAACACATTGCATAAGTCTCACCCACACAGCAGAAGCAACCCTTTCAACTTAAGATGAACTGATTGTAGGTGTTAATCATATCTACAAAGCATCTATGCCCCAACATCTACATTAGTATTTAATTGAATCTCAGGGCACATAACCTAGCCAAGAAGACACATGAAAGTAACCATGGCAAACACTTTTTGCGCACAATACAGAAACATTGTGCACTGCCTCTGTAGTCTCACTGTGTCTGATGCTGTTATAAACATGATATGGCATGGATAAAGGATACACTGACATTCAAGAATGTCTCTGACAAATTGCTGCAACCACCTTCCTTTGCAGTCTGGCTCAAACAAGGGTTCAGAAAGTTTGACTCTGTCCCCAAGATTCAATTAAAAAGTAATCATAATTATTTTGATTCAGACGTGAGGCCCTGGGCAAATCAACAATAGCTCCCAGGCAAAACAAGGGTCTATACCCTTTCTCCCACTTCCACTCTAGCTTCAGGATAGTTGGAAACTTAGAGTCAGAGAGGGGTTTGCTTTTCCACACACCCCTTTAGCCGTTCTGTGAAAGAGGAAGTGAAGAACTGAGAAAACAACACCAACTCAGAAGCATGAATGTTTGAAAATGCTTGGATCCTACTGCTTCACACATTAAATATGTTTTTAATTCATTATAGATAGTGTTTATAACTTAAGATGAAAAACACTTTGCTCATATTAAATGAAGTCAGTAAAAAGTGTTCCCACAAAACTATACCATTTGCCTATGCTAAACTATTTTAAATGTTTTAATAGAAAGAGGGATATGGGAAGGGAATGTAGAAGGAAGAAAAGTAGCAAGAAATGGAAAACTGCTAGTAGAAACTATTATATCCTCATTTAGTTCATTTCGACCAATTCTGTTTATAACTATCAAACATGATCAGATAGCAAGTACATGCTACAGCACAATGCCTAAATTACTATGGTTGGGGATATCGTTATTTTAGCATGTTGAAAATTTTAGCTTATATTTATTAGTACATATCTGCAGTATACAGTGATACATTCATTGTGGGTAGTTGGTACATGTACATGGCAGATTTTAGTTACTTTTACATCTTTACCATCTTATTTCTCTTCCATTTGCCAAAGATCTATCTCTCCATTCCCCATTTTCTTTATTTTACTATTTGATTTATGTATATATACATATATATACATAGTTTGAGTTTATATATATCATTTGTTTGATTTATGTATCTAGTTTGAGTTTAATGCAATTTTCCTCTCAGGAATAAAACGCCTAAATATTATGCAATTAAACATTGAGGAGGAAGATTAGAAAATTAATCATTTTTGCTTTATTAAAATTTTAATTATCAAATTGGGATAATTCCAGATTTTTTAGTGCAATTGGCACTTTTTACAAATCTCACTCTTTATAGTCATAGTACAGAACCCTCAAGAACTATCATGCTCATGATAGAGATCTAACCAGCTCTATGTTAGAAACAGAACAAATTACTCAAATTGCGACAATAGATTTAGCCCCATTAGAAATTTTGCCTTTAATTTAGAAAAGATTACAAAGTATCCATTAGTAATGTTATTACATTATTTATGTTATTTTTACATCACTTAAAATTGCATAACGAACCAGATATAA
>RJWM01044480.1:0-13254 GCA_004363535.1 Dasyprocta punctata | reverse complement strand
TGTTACCACTTTCTGCTATCTATTGCTGCTTTCCTACCAAGAAGTTTGCCCCTTAACATGCAGAGCAATATGAACTCACTAACTAGTCTCTGTGAATAGCGTTTTAGTGTCCCATGAAGGCCACATTTTTTATACTGTTTTCACTATACATTTCCTGACATTGTTTTTCTTCTTTCAATAAAATAAAAATGTATAGGAACAGCCTATGTTATTAGAAGAATTGAGTATTAGAGAATTCTATCTAATAAAATATAACATTCCATCTTCACATTCACTCATCCCAGGTTAGTATTCCTGTCATTTTTACCCAGTGGAAACAATTGTTTGCAAGTATTTACAAGGTGCTTGTATCTTTTTATGTTATACTATTTTAGGTATAGATTATTCTCTTTTCATGTTATTTGCAAATGAACTGACACTTTTATTTATATATATGTGATCTTTTTTATTTAGCCTTCTGTATAAGTGACTTTGTTGTGTTAGTCAACATGATTGCATATATTTTAAAACAGATTACAATTGAGAATGTTTGCTATATATTGTATAATGCTTTTGATAATGAGAGAGAAGTAAAAATGCATAATGTATTCCAAATTCAGTAAAGATGGCATTGGTATTTATGAAGTTATTCCTTTTTTTTCTTTACTTTTACCTTTTCATTTTTTATGCAGGAGTATAGTTGTCAATGTATTGTTTTACTTTCTGCCTTTGAATACAAAATCATGGGAGATATTACTTACCTACTAATTAAAAGTTTATCTCCATCACTACAACTTATTCCAACTCTGATTTGGACCAAAGAATTCAGAGCAGGCCAGGGGGACATTAAAGTAAAAAATGAAAAGAAGTTAAGCAGGAAGAGAGGTGGGGAGGCATTCTTCCCAATAACTTGTAGCTAATGGTACCTCATTTAACTCTCTTCTCTATAGTTTGTGAATGACAGAATATATTCTATGTGATGCATTGCTTCTAAAGTTTTCTTTTTAAGGCAAAGATACATTGCAGTAAGAATATGTGCATTTTTTTTTTCTGCATAACTCCTAGGTAGCTATGAAGCTCAGTTGTTTTTCTTTTTTTATATATATTTCATATGAATCACTGCTGCAGGCAGACTTGTCATCTCAAAGGTGTGTTGGAGAGAAAATTACTTTGTGAAAATATTTTCAATGATTTTCTTTTTGTAAAGTGGGGAATGTTCAATTTTATATTTTAGATACCTACTGTCAGATGATTTTCTAAAAAAAAAAAAGTACTGATGTACACTCTAATCAACCAAGTATCAAAATGGCATGGCACTTTATTTAAAGAGCATTTTAGAAATCTCACTTTCATTTTCAATAATCTTGGCTTCTTCATCATCATTTCTTACCCTTAATGTGGAATTGAACTACTGTGTCTAAAATTACTTTATTCTCATTTCTGGTTTTAGTCCAACTATAAGCCTTTTTCTTTTTCAATTATTTTTATTTGATGTTTGATTAATTGTTCTTTCTGAAATCCAAGAAAATTATCACTAATCCACTGAAAAATATAGTCACACTTATATCCTCATTTCCTTACATCTATCTAGTATAATTAATTATATAAAAATTTCCTGCTTTTAATATATTATTCCTATTTCCTATAAGTATTGACATGATAATTTATAGTCCAATAATTTGTAAAACATCTGTGTTAGGCTGCTTTTCAATGATGCAACCAAATTATTATTGCTTAGTGAGGAAAGATTTATTTTGGCTCATGGATTTAGAGATTTCAGTCTGTGGTAAACTGGTTCTATGGTTGGGGAACCTGTGGTCAGGCAGAGCATCAAGATAGAAGGGCATGGTGGAGCAAAGTTACTCTCTTCATGGCAGCCAAGAACGAGAGGGAAAGAATTTAAGAAGAAAGGTCTTGGAGGAAGAGGTATCCTTTAACACCATGCCTGCATGATCACTTGGGCCCCTCATCTCTTTCAGTCCATTGAGATATCGTCATCAGTGGAGTAATTCACTTCATGAAGTTAGAGACCTCACAGTCCATTCAGTTTCTCACACCTCATCATTCGGCAAACTCTGAACACAACAAGGCTGTGGGAGAACATTTTGGACCCCAACTATACCAGCATCTCTCCTTGATTGCATTTTACCAGTCAGTCATGCTTTCTTTTGGAATTCCATTCTTATCCCCTTCTATGTTAAAAGATTTTTAATAATTCAATCTTTTCCAGGATTACTATCCAATTTTTAAAAAGTAAAGAATTATTGCTTTCTAAATTATTGCTTTAATATGATAAAACTTTTCTCTAACATAAAAAAATTAAACCAGAGAAATTTCAAGTGAAATGCCTTTGTACTGAAATTGGGCATGTGTTCCAGCCTGTCTAAATAACAACTTTGTTTCTGTCTCAGTTCACTGGATGCACTTTTCCTTGCCAACAACACCTGTAAATACAGCTGTGTGCTGCAACTCTGCATCAAGAGGCCATTAATTTGGTCAAGGTAGCAAAAGATATTTGAAAAAGACAGATTTACACAGCAAAATAAGCTGGTGCATATTTTTGTCTAAAATATAATATCTGATGAACATATTTATAAAAATAAATTTTCTGATTCTAAATTAGCAGTGGTACTAGGATCTTTGCATTGATGAGGCTAAGATGGAAACAATTTTCTTCGAACATAACTAAAAATATGCATTCTCAAGCTACTTTTAAATGACTGTCTCTTTACAATGGAATAATGTCTACTATCCGGGACCCAGCCTAGATCCCCAATCTTCCAAATGAGTGTACGGCGAGGGCTTAAATAAATGAGACAAAATGTATGATTTTAGGGCTCCAGGAGGATCAAAGCCCCTGCAGAGTTCTTGACTCTGCAGCTATCATGAGGGCTAAGACAAAGAGATTCTCTGGATCACCCATATATATTTTCAAATAGACAAAGAGAGGGGATATTGAGGAGGTTGTTGAGGGTGGTGCCTGAACTGAGCAGGACTTGGGAGTAACTTTAAGGACATCTCCAAGGAGGAAGGAATGCCAGGAATGGAGAACTATGTTATCTCCAAAATGGCCTTTGTGATGGGACTGTGATGCCTGCAGAGTAAGATGCCTGTAGGGCAGTCTCTATTAACGTAATTAATTATGGAGCCAATATGTCCTCAGCTGCGACCTTCTTTACCTTGCCTTTTGAGGTATCTCTGACCTCATTGGCCACTACAGGCCTCGGTGGACCAGTGATTCATAGAATTTCCTTACTATGAATCAGCTCCCATCACCAGGCAAGGGGCCTAGGCCTAGGACAGGCTCACAGATAAATAAAATGTCAATTAGTAAATTTTAAATCCTGCTCAGAACTGCTTCGTAGTGGTCTCCAACAGTCTACTGCCAGTATATTCCATCATAGACTACGTAGTCACAAAAATCTAATACACTGACTAATAAAGGTTGTACTGTCAGACATCGTCCTAATGTTAACACAGGTGTGTCACTAAGTGCAAATAAAGGTATGAGATGTGCATGTATTTATCTTGCTCATAGAAAGGATTTCAAACAACAACTTATAAGTTATTTATTTGTGTTTTCTGCTTTTAATATTTTCAAATACATATATAAGCATTAAAATGCAATTAAAATATTTTAAGTTATATTTTTACTTTTATTGGTACCTTTTTGCAGCACCCAGTGATTACATTTATTGTAGGGAATTGGTGCATGTGCACCACACATTTCAGTTCTTTTCTTTCCGGTCCCTCAATCCCCTTTTTTTTTTTTTTTTTGCGGCACCGGGGATTGAACTCACAACCTCGCGCCTGCCAGGGCAGGCGCTTAAGCCACTGAGCCAAACTCCCAGCCCTGGTATTTTTGAGGCAGGGTCACACTATGTAGCTCAGGCCGGCCTTGCGCTCGAGTTGTAGCCCAAGCCGACCTTGAACTCACAACGCTCCGCCTACCTCAGCCTCCCGAGTGCTGGGATTAAAGGCGTGTGTCAATCCCCTTTTTATGGTGCCAGCATCTTGTTTATCTCATAAGACTTTATGCAGTTTGTTATCACATATACAAATTAATAAGCAAGACTAATGGTCCAAAATCATATAACACATGAAAGGCAATTATTATAAATCAAGATACATGTTTAGATATATCATCTGTACTGGAGTATAACATTTTTACCTCTCTCTTTTTTCCTATCTTGCACCTTTTATTCCATACTATATGTATGGTGTTTTTCTATAAGAGACATCTTGCAACGTTTATGATTATCTGTCTGACTTACTTCACTTAACATTATTGTCTCAAGGTGTATTCATTTTTCTACAGATGGCTCAAATTTATCCTTCTTAATGGCAGAGAAATATACCATCATGTATAAATATCACATTTTCTTTACTTGTTCATCTGTTGATGGACATACAAGCTGTTTTCAAGATTTAAGTATTATGAAATATGCTGTTATACACATGGGTGTGCATGTATTTCTGTAATATGATGTCTTTAACTCTTTTGAGAGGATACCTAGAAGGTGAATCATTGGGTCAAATGTAATCTCTATTTTTATTTTTTTGAGGAATCTCCATACTGTTTTCTTTAGTGGTTATATCAATTTAAACTCCTACCAACAGTGCAAAAGGGTTCCTCTTAGCTCACAGCCTCACTAGCATTTTTTATTGGATGATTTCTTGACTTTATGAAGATCAAGGACAATAGTGATGTTGTGATTCAGAAACACTGACAAAAAATACATTAGATAAAACCATCTGAATTTAAAAAATCACGTAATTTCCTCAAGTTTTTTCGGTATCATCTCTAAGTTTCTTCCTAATTTTCTTTCTCCATAAAGTCATTGCACTTTTTCCTTTCTGATTCTTCAGTCTTATTTGCTATATAAATGCTATTAGGGCAATATAAATGACAGGGAGTCAGATTATATTTTACTAAAAGTTCTAATTGAGAGAATTCTTAATGGTTTTATACTGTTTTCAGTGAAAATTACTTTCATGCCAGGGCTTAGTAGTTAATTAACAGAAATAGAAGCTCAAAGCACAAAGACAATGTGGAAGTCTAGGTCAGAATCAAAGACACAGCAAACACATAATTGTGAGAAACTTCAGAACTGATACAGAACTGGACAGAGGGTATAAAACCTCAGTTACCTAGGAATATCTATGTAATATAGAATCAAACTACATAGACCCTGAAGAAATTTGGTGAAAAAGACCAGTCTGTATTCAAGTGTAGTTGTCAAATCAAAGGGAAGAAAAAAAGTGACGGTGATTATTTTAGAAAGTTTAAATGTATGTCCAAAACAATAAGTTTGTGTCATAGATGCTATCAGTTTACAGATAGATTATAATTCCCCTGCAAAGGTCTCCAAAAGGAACTTCCCAAAGGATATATCAAACAGAGTTAAATATGGACAAAAAGGAGAGTGAAAAAATGAAGTAGAGAGGCTCATAAGAGGACCCCAGTTTCTGTACAGAGAAATAGGAGGAAATTACATGTGGTTAAATCACACTGAGTGAGGGAATAAGATAGTATTCCAGACAAGGACAGGTAAATTTTATATGGCTAGAAGCATCAAAGTAACACATTTACATGTGATACTAAGTAAAACAGGAACCAGTGAAAAGAAGGATGAAGCAGTATGTAGAGACTACATTAATATATTAAACAAAAGATTAAAGAGACTTAGTTTAGGATAGTAGTAGAAGAGAGAAAGAAAGATGGATTTAAAATATGGTTTTGTTGCATAATCAGTTTGTATCTGTGGAATGCTTGGAGTAAGGAAAAGCAATGACTCAGGGTAATTTTTAGATACTGTCCTATTAATTTGATGATAGTATTATTAATCAATTGGAAAAAAGTGAAGGAACTGCAATTTGATTGCAGAACAAAATTAGTTTTTTATTTTGTCATCATAAGTGTCTGATGATTATTGGAAATGTGCATAGTAAATCAAATGGAAAGCTAAATTTCTCAGCCTGGATGTAGTAGCAGAGGTCTAGGCTAGTTACTGATTTGGAAGTTATCAGCATATCAATGTTATATAAATATATAGTTTAGGGTGAGCTATCTTAGTTGGAATTACAGAAATAGACAAAAAAGTAGAAGCCCAAGACTAAATCCAAAGATTCTTCAGCAGTTAATGTTCATGCTGAGAAGCAGAATCTAGAAAGAGAAGACCGGAAAGCAGCTCCCCTGAGCAGAGGAAAGTCTAAAAGGCATGACAGAGCCCAAGAAAAGAGGAGGTGTAATAAAAAAGTAGTGTAGCAAGATGGGCCAACAGACACTCATATTTTAAGTAAAAAAAAAATCAAAACAGTACAGTGACCAGCAGCATTTTCAACAAAATGTTTTTTAGTAACATTGGTATGGGCAGTTTTAGTTGGGAAATTACACAAAAACTCAATATGAGTGGGTGTGAGAAATAAGTAGAAGACTCACAGACAATTTTCAAAGATTGAAAAATACTGTGGAAAGGACAGATGAGAGAATATTGGATATTCTGTGGTTTATTGGAATGATTATGAAGATGGAGAGAAATTTCTAATGTATAAAAGAAATGGGATACGTGCATAGTAGGGTATTGACATTTGATAGGAAGAAGCACAATGCCTCAGTAATAGCAGAAAAGAGAAAAAAATAGAATGAGAAACACATTGCTCTGTTAAATTTTAAAATGAGAAGACAGAGGAGTTTCTTGCATTTAGTGCTTATTTTTTCATCAGCAGACAGTGATCAATTGGAGAAGGTATCTCATCCTGAAATGGGAAAGAATAATGATTTTCACAGAGTGTGAAATTGAGCATCTAAGGGAAAATAGTATGTTTTCTAGGCATTACTAATTTCAATTGAAATTTTTACTGTTGATTTTAAAATTAGATCAATCAGCAAAATTGCTTATATTTTTGTTTTCACTGATGTCACGTGATGGGGGGAGACATGGTGTAGGAAGATATAGTCTAATAATTATACGTGGAAGTCAGATATGATAAGAGATGAAATTATAAAGTAAATGTTTGCATTTTAAAAAGGGGAAAAAGGGAGAGCAAATTCAGACAGTGATAATAGCAACTGTGACTGTCATGGGGGTAAGCTTGAAAGGGGACTCATCTTCTGTATGGAGAATATTTTAATTAGGTCACCAATGCACTTCCTTTGTCATTTTCTCCATTCTGCATGCTAAGAAAACTTCCTTTTCCATTATTTTCATAGCTGTAATGGAAAAAAAAGTATTGACAAATGTCAGCATCTTGGGTTCTGTGTGTTCTTTCTCAACTCATGTCCCTTGTATGATGGATAGGAACCTAGGGGTCACCTAAACTTTTAACCTTTACAAGCTCACTTCCTTTTCTTTCCTTTTTAAAAGTTCTGGGTATTTTTGTGGTTTTTTTGTTTGTTTTTGTGTTTTTGCAAAACATTACTTTCAAAAATGTTTTAATGTTCTTATCAAGTTGATTTTAGTGAATTTCAAGTGTCAAAATCCATGATCTCAGTTCTTTTAATACATTTTTTCTTAATTTATGATGTCTCAGTTCTCTCTTAGCTCTATCTTCTTTCTTCAGATTTAATAATGGTACATGAACCAAGCAGTGCTGAGAGGACAATCCAAATGTGTTGTCACTTTTTATTTTCCAATTGAAAATATTTGTTCAGAAATGCTTATTGCATTTTTAGAATATCATAACCAATTCTGAATATTGCTATGAACATTGGCTATTTCCTTGATTTTATTCAGTAGCAATCTGAAATTTTAATAGGATTTTGTGATCATGATTCTTCTCATTTTTATATACTACATGTTGGAGTTAGGAATTATTTGTCTTGTTCAACCCTAAAAGATTCTTATGCTATCCATTCTCTGTTATATTAAACACTTTTCTGTCTGGTCAGGTTATTTTCTGAGCTTATCCATTTCTTTTTATCACATTGCAAAATGCAAATATACTGTTTTCTGCCATTTTCTGGGGCTATATGAGCTTAATAGAACCCTAGTCTTTTATCTAATTTATAATAGGCAATAGCTTTATCAAATTTGTTATTATTTCTAAATAGCAATCTTCTGTTGTATATTTTCTAATAAATATTTAATTTTTGACAAATCAATCACTATAAACATTGCCGTATATTTCAGACTTTTGTTACATGAACATCACATCTTGCTGTACAAATTTCAGTGTTTTTATTATTGAGTACTCCCAAATCTCAGATTTACTGTTTACTGATAACACAAATCCAATCCAGGCACTCCTGTTTAGGGATATTACAGAATTAGACTCTATCTCTGAATGTGCCCCAAACATCTCTGGAGCAGGAAAAAGAACACTGAGATGAACTGCATGGCTCTCAGCTTGTCTTCCTGGAAATAAATGTATCACTCTGCTTATATTTCATCAGCCAGTGCACTTCATGTGGCCATGCCTACCTCCAAAATGAGAAGAGTGCAGACCTACCACAACTATAAGGTGAGGAGTATGATGATATTAGTGAAAAGCAACTATAACTATCTCATAAGCCATTATTAGATGTTTGATTAATTAAAAGAATAAATTCTCTTTAGTAAAACCATGACTAATACACCCTCCATGGAAAAAAAAAACGATAAGTTCTTGCAAGGAAGAAAGAATATTAAAATAAAAGACATGGATATCTTTTTCCTTCAGTAAGAGGAAATGGAAAAGTGCTAAGGATATGATTAACATAGATCCATGGGCAGGAAAGAAATTATTTATGCAGATGACCTGGTCAAGAAATAAATGTGAATGCAGAAGCAGTGTCTCACAGCAATCAAACAGACCAACATATGATTAATATAAACCTCTTACTGAAAGTGAAAACATCATATCAAATAATGAAGTTACTTACAGCCACTTATTACAGATATTTTTGGTTATAAAAGTAAATCATCTCATGATAGTATATATTAACTTTTCTTACCCCTTCAAAGAAAGTAATTTCCTCTATAACCAGAAGCTAAGACAAGTAATGCAGTGGATTCTCAAACTGGAATTGTGAATCTCTGCCAACTTCCAACTGTAGGAACTTTGATCTGTCACATAGGGTTATCTTTCAAACTTGAGTTGTTCATAGCCTCTCTTGTGGTTTAGTCTCTTAAAAAATATTAAATTCTCCATCCACAGCAATGTGACTCTGCCTCCATCACTCGATTAAAAATGTCCACTTTAATTCTTCTCTTTGTGCACACTGCATCTTTCCTTTTCTTACACTCAATCATCTCACCCAGAATATTACCTTCCACAGAGCCCTTTAGTTTCAGATACTCCCTGCCTGACCTTTCCCCCAAATTATTTCGCTCATGACTTCAAAAGGAACCTAGCATGCAGTAATTGCTCACTATTTGTGTGTTTAACTTGGATGTTGTTTAATAATGTTCTCTACCAATTTGGGTGAGTCTATAGAGGAATAATTCTGATTTCTGAGGGGAGTTCTACACTTACTCTGTTAGGAGGTAAAAACTTTTCTGTTCTACCCCTCTCCTTTCCTTCATGATGAAGTTTAAATATTTTTATAACATAATTTAATAATTGAAATCATACCAAATGTTATGGTTCCATATACTGTACCCTCACATACCATTCACCTCCCAAAGTATTAATGGTGAGAATTGGACAATATAGTAAGTCCCCAATTTACAAACTAATTCTATTCTAGGAGAAGGTTCCTAAATTGGACTTGTTCCTAATCTGACAATCTGACAATTATACAGTAAACCTGTGAGTGTTTTCAACTCAAATGTTCCTGAACTGGGGACTTACTTTGAGAAAACAATGCCCAGAATGCATACACCTTTCATGCTCAATAAAGTGTGACCAACGAGGAGGCGCTCTACCTTTCAAAAGACATACTTAATTATTATAATTCATTCAGTTAAATTCAAAGACTGTGAATAGAAATGGATACTAGGACTAATGATAGATTAAAAATAAATTGAATTAGGACAAATTTCTTGATATGGCTCACAGAGTTTCTATAGTTTATGTTGTATTTCAGACAATTAGAAAGGTGCCCAACAATTGAATTTATTGGTTGAAACATTCTAAAATATAATACCATTGAGTAACTTGGAAGTGCCCAATCAAAGCAACAATCTGACCTTTCTAGAAGTATAATGTTGACTAGTTGAATATAACGTTTCTAAAATTTAAATAGAAAAAAACCTGATTTAGTTCTTTCTGGTTGCAATTATAAACCACTGTAAACTGTGTGTCTTATAAACAATATAAGTGTATTTCTCACAGTTTTGGAAGCTGGGAAGTTCAAAATCAAGACACTCAGAGAACTGGTGTCTAATGAGGATGCTTCTTCACAGCTGACTATCTTCTGCCTGTATGTTCACATGGCAGAGCGGAAGAAAAATATTTCTTAGTCCCTTTCTATAAGGACATGAAAACTATTCATGGAAACTCTGCTTTCGGGTCCTGCTTGTGGTCCTAAATCCACGTGATGTCATCACTTTTCAGTTAGAATTTTAACATGTGAATGTTGGGGTTACATTCAGTTCAGTGCAAAAGGCAACTAATTCTTACTTGATCTGTATAATCAGAAAAGTTCTAGGTCACATGAATAAAACTTTAGCCTAATCATCCTAACTGAGGCACACAGGCCCTAAGTAACTCCCACACTTGAGCCAGAACACTATTAATGAGGAGGAAGCCTAATCCATGTGAGGAAGAATCTGGGTGTACAACTGCCTGGTAACTGGCCAAGATCACCAAATGCCTGTATGAGGAGTACAGCCAAAGGATGAAATTAGAAACAGAGACGAATTTAGTAATGCATGATGGAGGTCTGAGAGGTTAATGCTTTAAGATGAGCAGAGACCAAGATACTCCAAACCAGCCACTATTTATTGGGTGTATGTAAAGAATGTAGGAGGGCTATCAAAACATTCAAGGTCGATGGAAGATCCAGAGGTGCATGACTCAGCAGGCAAAGGATAATCCTGGCCTGACTCAAGAGGGTGGAGATGATTTTATGCTAAGGAGGAACTTGCCCTGGAGTGTTCTTTTTAATTTTAGTAGTTTGAGCTTAGTCCTAGTAGGTGGAAGAGACTGGCCCATCCCAAAAGAGTTCAGGGGAAGTCTCAAAGGGGTGATACTATAATCCCATGCCTCCATTTTTCCCTTAAGGAAGTATATAAAATTGGCCATTGTGAATTTGTGGTCCTCAGCATACTACTAAAATTTTACACCATTAATACTTCTACTTAAAGGGAACTTTGTTGTAAGGATGAACTTTTAAGCACATCTCCTGCTGGAAAACTAAAATTTCTGATTTTTTCTTAAAGAATTTGTACATACTTAAGGTGTATAAATTAAGATATGCTTGCTTATTACATGGATAATAACAGCAATTTTAAAACATTATATAATTTTTCCAAAAGACATTGAACATTTCTCATTAGATAACTACATGACTAAGAATAATATTAGTGCTCTTATTTATTTAGAATCTTACTCTGCAATTTAACTTATATGTATACTAGGCCATGTCTCAGAGAAAAGTTTAATTTGACGAATGCACATTTAAGTATTGACATGATCATTCCAGTTCAAGCTAAAGGTTTTTTTCTTCCTCTCAGTGTATTTCACAATAACTTTAATCGTGAATTGGCAATCAGAGGCATTTCTGGTAACCCTCGATTTTCTTTAAATTAGAACAAAATGCTTTACATTTCCTCACACTTGACATGAAAAATAAGCACAGAAGACGCAATCTTGAATCTAGAACAGTAAGATCCACACTCCCTGTTATAGATAGCTAAATTAGATAGACTATTCTAGGCAGTCAGACACGGCTGGGCCCTCCTAGGAACCATGCAGAAGACCAGATATTTTGCAGTTTTAGAGGAGACAGATACCTCCCACTGTGAGTCAGATCTCAAGACAAAATATAAAACAAATGCACCCACACCCTAAGGATAAACATCAGTAATTGATAATCTAAATAGGTATCACCTTTATGCCTTGAGAAAGAGAGAAGCCACTAATCCAAACTTCTTCAGGCAAGGCCCCTTTCTCAATGGCTTCATGACTTGATTCTTTATTGGATCCTGATTTAATCAATGAGCAATTATTCTCATAATCTTATTGGTTGACCATAATTCTGTCCCACCTCATGCCCACCTTGTGAGTTTTCATTTTCCCCCACCTTGGACTTGGCAGGGTCCTTGGCAACTTACTTGGGACCCCTTCTGTCTCTCTCTCAGACAGAAGCTTTCTTTCTCCCAATAAATATATTCTGCTCTTAACCTCCGTTGTTCCTAAAATTCATTCTTTGATTTCAGAAAAGGCAAACTCATGCCAGACATCTAGCAGGTTGGAAATTTCTTTCCCCCGTATCATCCTGATGTCACCACTTTTGCATTTTCAGTTTTACAAAAGTATGAGGTATTCCATATATGTATTTTTGGATAAGTGAGAAAATTCTCAGAAAAAAATTGAAAACCTTCCTGATCAATTTGATTTCCATTATTGGACAAAAATCTTTGATTTTTGTTTTATGATTTTCTGATTTACATAGGTGACAGCATTCTATTCTATACTTTAGAAGAGCAATTAAAGTATTTTAATATTGGTATCATAATCTCTATCATTCAGGGCTTCCATAATGACTGAATTATATAGGATTTCACAACCAATCTGACTATTAATAAAGTTGGAATCTCAATGCGATCCACCTCAAAATTTGAATGTGTTGTCAATAAAATTTATGGTTAAATGTCAGAAACCAGTGAACTTAATGAAACTTGTTAAGTGTTTCAAAATTTTGATGGAAAGATGGCTTATTACATAATGTCAGCATACCACAGAGAAATAATTAATAAAGAATATCAGCTCTTAATTGAATACCATTATATATTTTTGTAGAGCTGAGTTTGACTGTCATTTATATAATTACAGTAAGTCTATAACCAAAGCTGACATGCCTAGCCAAAAAGATAATATATTCCTCAAAAACAGAAATGAAAAATATTTTTGACTAGCTTTTTTAATATAAAGTAGTGTTACAGGCAACTGAGTCAGTTAGAAATATTATAGGCAGTCGGACAGGGCTGGGCCCTCAACGGAGCAGGCACAGAGGACCAGATATCGTGTGACCTTGGAAGAGATACACACCTCTTACTGTGGGCCAGATCTCAAGACAGAAGACAAAACAAATACAACCACACCCTAAGTATAAGCATTAGGGATTAGGGATAGATCATCTTGAGAAGCTAAGAATTACCATCCCAATCCCCTAATCTGTAAGAATCT
>RJWM01044479.1:0-13245 GCA_004363535.1 Dasyprocta punctata | reverse complement strand
AGTTGCCAAAAAAACCACAAAACTCTATGGGATGATGTAATAAATATAGGCTGACAAAGAATCTGTACTGAAGGAAGTTTCCTCTGTTTCCTGTGGTTTTCTTTAATGCATCACTGAATGTGGAAACTGCAGCCTGTGAATTGTATTAAGT
Organism: Dasyprocta punctata; assembly: GCA_004363535.1. Lineage (NCBI taxonomy): Eukaryota > Metazoa > Chordata > Mammalia > Rodentia > Dasyproctidae > Dasyprocta > Dasyprocta punctata. The sequence continues at coordinate 13,094 of RJWM01044479.1, read as the reverse complement.
TTCATACCAAATCTCCTTGTACTGCTTTTAGCAACAGCTACCTAGAGGAAGGAAATTGCATCCCTTTATTGCAGAATTTGAACTTCTTAACAGCAACAAAAAATTGTTCTTCAAGCCCACAAACAGATTATTGTGATGCAAAAAAAAAAAAAAAAAAAAAAAAAAGCAGTGTTTTCACTTATGAGAATTAAAAAGAAAAATGTCTGTATGGGCTTAGGTCTCATAAATGTTTCAGTTCAGCCTTGGTGTCCATGTGACACTGCTGAGGGAATGGGGCCAAGCTTGTTTTGTGGCCAGACTAGAAAGGGCTTTTAGCCAGGCGGCAGTGCAGAGCTGGTAGCTGTGGTGATCTGGAAGCAGGCACCAAAACACTGCTCTGTCCTCTGCAAGTCCCTTCAGGTCCCCTCCATGCCCCTTGGTCAGCTCAGGAATGCCGTGGGGCCCACAGGGCCAACTCTGCTGCACCCAGCTCATTGAGACACCTCCTCCTCATTCGTTAATGAGGAACTTCACTCCTGTGATGTTTTGCAAAGGCTTGTTCTGGGTACACAAATGAGACTGTGACCATGGTTGCCCTCTGAAAAATGGAGGCCTAGAGACCTCAAATCAGGCAGATGTTCCTTAAAACCATCTGAAGAATAGTGACTGACCCCTGAAATCTGATGTATTTGGTCTGGAGTAGGAGGCTAGCGTCAGGAAATCTGGGTGGTTTTCTCATGCTGTGAGGTTTCAAAAGCACTCACGTAGAGCATTGTTACTTAAAGCCATCTCAGAGGAGGATTGCAACTTGTAACCCAGCCTGGGCCACTTAGCATCTTAGTGAGATCCTGTCTCAAAGTAAAAAATAAAAAAGGACTAGAGAATATAACTCAGTGGAAAGACCCTGGTTCAATCCACAGTGCCACAATCGATCAAAAACATTTGAAAATAAAGACATCCTTGGAGGATGATGTGTCAGGGGCTTGATGAGTTCTGTGGCTTCACAGCCCGGAATGCCCATCAGTTCCCCCATCAGGTAGACCGAGAGCCTGGCTTAAAATTTCCCTTTTTGTGCCCTTCAATGACACAAGAATCCAGAACTGGCAGGGGTTGCTGGGTGGCTTAGCTGTGTCTGTGACACTGAATTCTGAAGGAACCCAGCGAGGCTGAGGCGGGAAGCAGAATACCCTTAACATGTTGGAAAGGTGCCGAGGGACGTCTGGAAGGCACGAAGGCTGCTCGAGGCGCCTCAGCAGACTGCCCGGGTTGGACCTCTCCTTCCTCCTTGCTGCCTTTCCGGTGACTGACATTCGCGGTGTGTTTTGCAGTGACTCTGGACGCGGGAGCAGCCTCTTAGATAGAACCATCGCTGACAGACGACAGCTTAACACAATCACTTTGCCAGACTTCAGTGACCCTGAGACAGGTGAGAAGCCAAGGCTGGGGCAATGAGGTGGTGCCCAGGGGAGTGCGGGGCTGGGCACTGGGGTTGGGGGGGAGTCACACACTGATCGCCTAGACACTTCATTGAGGTGCAGTTGCTCCAGTCTCTTCCAAGTGTTGATTCACAGTACGAGAAGGAATATTATTTGCCCAGCACAACCCTTTGAAATGTTTCCCCTTGCTCTGGAGCCCTAAATTTGAAACTAAAATTAGGTAGTTTCCATCCCTGTGAGGTTCTCCTCTGTTTTTCTGTGTCGCCCTTTAGGTTTCCACCATTGCTGAAATTAATCATTCTGATTTCTAATCACCTTTTTGTATGAATCTGCATACACCTAGCAGAAAGACCAAGCAGGCAGCAGGTGTATTCTGAGCTGATTCTGTTGTCCCTGCCTGGAGGATCATACCACTTACTGCCTCTGAGCAGATATTCCCACCTGGCCCCCCAAGTTTCCATAGCTGCACCCAAGCAGTTCCAACAGTAATACTGACTATTTAGCAACAATTCAGGGGACTCAACAGACCAGGAGAATGTCATGAAATTCATGTGGCTTTAAACCTCGTTAGTGGTTTCAGAATATCATTTTGAATGTACTCCTGTTGCTTCTCCCCCACCCACAGAGGACCTGGAAGGCTTAATCCCCTGTCCGGGTACACCTGGTCTTTCATGGGCTGGCTTTAGGAAAGGAGCCTCAAGATCTCTTTTCTGATCTGTGCCATGTCCCAGCTCATAACGTAGTCCTTCCGAAGAGAACCAGGGTTCATCTGACCTCAGGTGGACTGGAGGACCAGGGCCTCTGCCTGAGTGCTGCATTTCTGCCCAGGCTCCCTTCCACCAACTGAGAGGCAGCCTGAGAAGTGTGATCCATGGTCCTGGAGCTCCCTGATCAAAAAATTGTTGGGCTTGAGAAGCAGCACAAATTATGGAGTAGGGCAGTTTACCCCGACCCGCAGCTCCTGCTCAGAATGCAGACTGGCTGAGCCATAGGGAAGCGCACCTTAGAGTGGTCGGCTGTCGTGGGCGGGCATCTGAGGAGGCAGAGCCTGGCTGGCACAGTGCACCAGGGCTTAGCCTTGTGAGTGCTGTCCTGACTCCACATTGCAGGAAAGTGATGGCTTGGGCTGCCAGCAGTAGCCATGCAGGGCCAGCTAGGACACAGCCAGAGAAGAGAGGCTGGGAAATTCCCTATACCCTCTGCGGTGATTGAGACAAATAGAGAACAGCTACTGCAGCTGCATAGGGCTGGGTGCCCCTGGGCCTCTTCCTCAGTCCTGGGAGGACAGCTGTACTAAATCCAGACCCCTTTTCCTTCCAGCTGGTTTGGACCTTAATTTCCCTAGAGGTCCCCAGACTTGAGTGCCATATCACATTGAAACAATGACAGAAAATAAATGAGGCCCTTGCTCATTCTCCCTTTTGTCTCTTGGGACATTTTTCCTCAGCGTTCTTAGGATTTGCCCTTTTCAGGTTAAACCTCAGATGCCATGTTGTACACGTGGGCTGTGTCTGTGTGACACAACCCAGGTGTCACTACCCCTGGGTCAGACTTACCCTATTGTTTCTCCTCCCCTTTTGCCTCATGCATCTGCTCTCTTGAGAGGGTCCCAGGTGTTTGGAGTTCAGGCTACTGATTCCTGTGCCCTTCCTTAACAATTTGGGGAAACCCCGCCTGCCAGGCCCAGGCCATGACCATCATGTTGTACTATGCAGAGGAATCCCTCCCGGGCCCCATCTTCCATCCCTGCCTCCAGTGCTGCCAGATGTGATTCGCACACTATCAGTTTAACTTAGAGCAGGGACAAGAAAACAGAAGGCCATGTTAGGAGCCCTTGTCAACTATAGGCTATTTGTAAAGGAGAATAAAAAGTTCTGAAATGACAACATAAGTCGAAAAGACTGAAAGGTGAGGAAGGCTCGCTCTCCTGGAAATGGAAAAGATACCTCCTCTTGATTCATAAAGCCCAGTTTTATTTAGTTTGACTCGTAGTGAAGTCATGGGCAGGGCAGCACCTCACCTCATTCACACACCCATGGCACAGTCCATCTCAGGAACCACCTGCAGACCTCGTTTATTCTTCTCATCTTGACTTCATGTCACAGGAAGCACGTATCATAATTCAAAAGCCAAAACTCTAACTCACAGTGACCATGAAAAGACTTCACTTCCGTTCCTGTCTCCATCTTCCCTTTCCCAGAAGATAACCATTTTTACTCGCTTTTTGTTTACCTTTCCATCCAGTGTTCTTTCATGCAAATAGGCACATGTGTTACTTCCTAGGCCCCTGACAGAAGCAGTCAAATACTCTGGATGCTGTTCAGCACCTGCAGCTTGTCGCTTCCCAGCGTATCTGGAAGGTGCCTGCATCCACGGAGAATTTCCTCGTTCTGTCTCATGGTCCAAGACCCCATATTTTACTCTGGTTTCTTTCCTATCTAGCATGAGTTCAGACCTCTCTGCTGCGGCTTTCAGCCTCTGCTGTGCTGAATGCTCATTCTGAGCATTCACTGCAGCACTGCTCATTTAGCAGAGCAAATGGACTATAGAGTAAAAGCGGAAGGAGACATATCTGAGTCCAGATTGTCCCAAAGTAAAGAAAAATGACTCAGATCGGATATGGCCTGGGAGAACCCATCCCTGGCAGGTGACAGCGTGTCTTTAGCACTGACCCGTGCCATGCTGATGCCTAACTGCTTCCTAAACTGCTTTCCCTTTGAAGGGCACAGGCATCTGACATGAGCGAAGCTATAGTGCTGACATCAGGAAGAGTGTGTGGCTAAAGCCGTGCTGAACTGCTGTCCCAATCCTGCCAATTTTGGGACACGGGGCTAGAACCCCCAATTATGTGGACAGGCTCCTGATGAGGCCCCAGGACCTCTTGGAACAGTTTTGTTTTTTCTTTTTTTTCCAAAACTATATTTTCTTTTGGTTTTTAAAATCTCTATGGTGGAAAATTTTTGAAGTGTACCAGAGGAGACATGTAAGTATAACAAATGAATTCCCATTACCTACCACCTAGCTTCAACGGTTAATACTCTTGTTTCATCTATTTCTCCTGTTCCACATTCGATTTTTTGCAGAGTATTTTAAGGTAAATCTCAGACATCACATTGTGCCTATAAAAATTTCAGGATCTATAGATAAGAACTTTAAAATAAATAAATATCCACAATTCCATTATTATCCCAGTTCATTGTGCAGTACAGCTCGGTGTTCTTGTCTCAGTTCAGTCTCAGAAGTGGCTAATTAACTGAGATGTTTTTCCACCTCTGAAACTTCCAAATAGACATCTATGGAACAGTAAATATAAGGAGGAACTCTCATCTGTAAGCTCTGAACCAATCCATTCCTCTGTACTAAATTAGCAAAAATATGTTTTATTAAATAGACATGTGAAACTGAGAAAGCCCCTTGCCTTACCAAACATGATTTCCCTTCCGATATCCCCTCGGGCTTCCTGTGCCCCCACCTCTGTCATCCAATAGGTCCTGGCCAACAAAATGAGGAACCAAATAGACTGACAGTCTCTACTTTGAAACTATGAGTCATTGTCTTTTCTTTGGAATAAGTTGGTAGATCCTTAAATAGAGGATGAAAAAAAATATTTTTCTTCCCTTTGCCTTCAAAACAGGATGTAGGGTAAGGAGATTTATCTTTGATCATTGGTAGATATTACCAGATACCTGTCCAAAGCAACATACATTTTTTTTTAACTTGATAATTTTAACCCATTCTGCTGGAGAAAATTTCTAATCACAGCTGTTGTGGTCTGTGCATTGCCATATCTTACTCCAGCCGTAAAACACGAAGGCATCAGTACCAGGTTCCCTTTCAAAGTACCTGCCCACTTCTCCCAATGGAAAACCACAGAAAGCTTAGCTCTCCATCATCACAACACTGGGAGCTTGACATACCATTGCACCTCAGTATACTGCACCTTGGAAAGCTACTTTTATAGTAAACTATATAAGTGCTTCTCATAAAAAACAAATGAAGTGAAAAGCAGTTAGTATCCTATAGAATGCTCTGGATATTGTAGGTTAAACATGTATTATTTTCAGTAGATCACACTGCTGAATCTATGGCTAGGTAAATCTGAGTTTTTATTCTATGACATTGCAGAACAATTAACCTGTAGAAAAAGAAATTTGGTTTTTTTCGAGAAGCACTTGTATTCTCTTGTCAAGTAAAAGAATGATTGTGTATTACATGACCTCATTTTCTTTGCAGCTTATGTGAGTATATTAAAAGCTAGTTTATTTTTTCTTTGTGTTCCTGAATGGTTTTTTTTTTTTGCCTTTATCCTTTTTTTTTCTTTTTCACTTTTTTAGTGTCAGAGTCCTCCTCCTCCTCCTCTTCTCTTTCAAGAACCGAATCTTCTCTCCACCTGTTTGTATCTTCTCATCTTCATTCTCATCCCAAACCTGACACCTTTGTGTGGCCCCCTGCAAGTCATTCATTCAGTGACTCAGTTCCCCGCCGCCACTGGGAACCCTCTCTCTGTAAACATGGTTTTTCCTTTGTTAGATTTGCTTCATTTGCCTGTTGTTTTATTTTCTGATAATCTTCCTAACTGGTAAGCTGGATAGGAAACTCCATCAAACTTGTTGGAAAAAAGATCTTGCTTATTTGAAAATCCAGAGCTGTTAGGGGCAGAAAGAAACCTGAGATTGCAGACATTAGTGTCCAAGTTCCAGTCTCTCCTGAGAAGCAGAAGAGATCTGTCCTGAGCAGAACAGTAGAACTTTCCTAGAATATTGCTTCTAATTCTTGAGTCCTTCTGTGCTTTCCTGGAGTTGATATAGATGCATAAAATTAACCCTGTTAAATAACAGGCAAATTTTGAAATTTTGTAAGTAATGATTTAATTCTCACATTTTCTGGGTTTCAATGTAGAAATTAATTTCAGTCAGTATCTAATAAGCACATATTCTAAAGGTAATGGTTATATGCCTATTAAATATGTGCTTCTCAAGCTGTACTATGCATTAAAATCACACAGGTAGCTTTTAGAACTGCCAGTCCCCTGGGTCACCCCCAGGGTTTATGCTTCTGCAGGCTGAGGGCAGCCCAAGGATCTGGACATTTCCAAACCTACCCCCTTACAGTTTCAGTGCCAGTGGGTCTGGGGCCACATTTTTGAGAAGCTATGCTATACAGTGTTTCCATTTACAAGGAAGAAAAAGGTAGAGTTTGTATCATGAAACCATGTAGAGAAATTGGAATGCATTTTAGTCTACTCTTGCTTTTAAATAATGCAGAAATTTTTAAAGTATGCTTTAGAGAGTTCTATGACCTGTCAATTAAAACATAAAAATAGACAAGGAGCCCAGTATTAAAATGAAATGCTGGTTGGTAAAGTCCTTAAAAGGGACCTAAATGTGGGTCTCACCAGGAAAGGCTACTGTCTTTTTTCTTGCACTCATTTATTTAATGTTCACTTAGGGCTGCCAGCACTGCCAGAACACATTTAATCTCTGTATCTGTGATTTATACAGGCTTATCTTTGTTCCAAAAGCTCAGTTATGTGCAGAACAAAAGCTCATAAAGGAGCTGCTGCCAGGAAGAGCCACTTTCCCTAATGTGCTCATCTTCGTGATGCCCAAGCCATGGTGTGGAACCCACGCACAGAGCAAGGGCAGACAGGAGCTGACCCTTTAAAAGAAACTGTTCCCATCAAGAAGCACTGCAGCCTTACTCCTCTGCATACTGAGTGCCCCAACTTTGTTTTAATGGCAACCCTATTTTTATGAAATAGAAGATAAAAATGTTTATAAGCTGCTTATTTTTTTTTAATTGATGTATTTATTTTGTGATACTGGGGATCAAACCAAGGCTTTCATGCTGAGCTACCATCTCCAGCCCCTTTTTTATTTTTTGTTTTGAGATAGGGTCTTGCAAAGTCATTGAATTGCCACACTGGGCTCAAACTTTCCATCCTCCCACCTCAGCCTCCCAGAGTGCTGGGATTACAGGCGTGAACCGCCACACCTGGCTTACATTGTTTTTAATCCATTTGAAAACAGACACTTTCCCTTTTAATATAATTTGGCCCAGCGTAAGTGCCAAATCCAGTTTTCCCAGGAAAACTGTTTTACATGACTTTTGTTGAGTTTGTCATCTTGAAGTGGGATCTTACTGGATAGCATTACGTTTCCAGTGCCCTGTCTACTCTGTTGACACAGCAGGCCCACCTGCCTCTGAGCCCTGCCAGATTTTATCTTGTGGCATCCTGGGGAGCCCTGTGTTCCTTTAAGCCTTTGAGTACTAAAGTTCTGGTTATTCTAGTAGGCTTCTTCATATCTGATTCATTGGTAAATTGTTGCGGGTAATGAGCACCCACTGCCTCTCTGCTGTCCCAAACAGTGCTCAGTGCTTTATTCTCTGTGTAGCTGAGAACTTGGCAATGAATTTGAATCCCAGCTCTCCCTAAGACAAGCAGGTAGCTAAGGCCTGAGGTTTTATGAATTTCTCCTTCCTGCCTTTTGCCTTCCTAGGAATGAAAACTTGCCCAATCCTGCACGTTGTTGGACTCAGGATTAGGGTTAATATGTGGAAAGATCTGAAACCTGCTCCTTTTTCTTCCTCTTGGAATTTCCTGCTCTGGAAACAAAACATATGACATGAGGTTAGTTTCCATGTGCCAGATAAACATAGGAATGTGAAAGAGAATGAGCACCCAATTGACTTTGCTTTAGTTTTTTAAAAAATCATTGTTAGTGGAAAACTCTGTGTCATTCTTGACTTGAAATCTGATCCCTGACAGCCAGACTTACAGTTGGAAGGTTATTAGAACTCTTTTTGCTTGTTTAGCCTTAATTTTGATTTTTGAACTATTTTGTTTCTTGGTTTTAATTTTTGGTTTGCTCTGTTGTTCCAAGGCAACTCTCCAGAAGCATACTTTCATGGTTTTCCTTCCCTTTTTTCAGTTAGTAAGTAGCTTACCAATCAATGTGTTAACCCTTCCAAGGGTCTCTGGAATCACACCTCCTTCCACCGTGGAATGCATATTGTGGTTGTCGAGTGTTGGGAATGTTGGGGTGCTGTGGACATCTCCCTGCTGCCTGCTTGTCGCCTCCACCAGCTGAGGTCCACTTTCCTGAGATCCGCACGCATCCGGCACAGCCCAGGCTCTCCCACCATGGAGGCAGTATTGGTCTAAAAGACTGCAGAGGAAGGCATGGCAGGAAAAGTGGCCATGTCAGGGTGGGCAGTGGATGGTTAAGGGCCCCTGGCACTGATTGGAAGCATGGGACACCCAGCCTGCTGTAGTGGGTCACCTGTGAATTCTAGACTGAGAAAACCAGTTGAGTCTTGATATCTTTTCCAATACAACCATTATTGCTGCATAGAGAAGCAATTGTAATCCTTAATTTTCCTAAAAAAATAGACATCACAAAACCTAATACCACACTGACCAAAAATTATGGGAGACCAAGTGCTTCCCTGGAAGTAGTCAGTGCTTTCAAGTCATTAGTAAATGATCACATTTTTCCAAAAGATGTTTCCTAGACATCTGATTCTGTCTCATGAGATACTTTGGGGAAATAGTTTCTGTCCCTCCAGAGACGCTAATGTAGATGGTGATCTAGTGCATTTGAATGATTAGAGCCTTTAGTTTATGGCAAATAATCCCCCACCAAAGGAGTGTGTTTCCTCTCTAAAGTCCAGCTCCTCCGAGATGTGATTTCATTCCTGGTTTTAAAACAGTCCATAATAGAAAGAAGAGGTGTGTTTTGATATTATTATCACATTAGAGTTTCTCATAAAAAGATTTCGTTTTCATGTTCCTTTAATATCAGGCTCCTGAGAGATATTAAAAATACTTGATGTTCAGAAAACTAGGCTACATTAAACTCTTTTAGCAGCCTTTCTTGCTTAAAGTGAGGCTTGATATCTTTATGAAAGAGCATATATTTAATTATTTTCTGTAGAAGCAGCTCTAACTCCCTTAAGATCAGGAAGCTCGAATTCCAGAGCCGGTTCTGCGGAGGAGCCCACTGGAATTCCTTGAATCCCTCTGGATCTTAGATTCCTCATCTACAAAAATATAATCATAATCGTTGTGTTTGCACATGACTTTCTGGTTGGGCAGTAACTAATCCTGGTTTTAGGGCCAGCCAGATGCCTTTGTAGATACAGCCCAGGCAGCTGTGGCTCCCAAAGAAGTGTCACTCCAGGGTGGCAGGTGTGGAGTGGACTGGGCAAGATATGACTGGCCATCAGGTCTCTGTGCACTGCCCCTCGCTTCCTAGACTTGTAGGCTTGAGAACCCCGGGAGGCCTCTTTCCGGAGTGCTCTCGCAGTTTGGAGAAAAGAATGTATGCTGATGTTTTATTTGCCTCTCCAAAGAAGGTGCCAAAAATCAAGATTGCCGACTTGGGTTGTTGGCTCAGTTTTTCGTATCACTATTTCTGGTGAGATGGCTGCTCTCTCTGGGAATAAGTCTCTTGGAGAGGAGAATAAACAGATTAGTGAAAGAACACACCTCTAAAATGAAATCAGATGGAGAAATGAATTCAAGATAAAAGTGATTTGTTTTCCTTTCCATTATGGCTAGCATTTTCTTACTGCCTTTGCATTTTCTAACATTCAAGAATGTATGCAGTGATCAGGAAGTAAGCAGTCAGATGGTGTATTTTACCTCTGGTCCCTAGTGAATTGTTTTAAAATCTGTGTATGTGAAAACATTATTCCAGTAATAGCCCAACGATTTTTGAGGGGTGGTAATTAAAAAAAAAAAATTGGCCCTAATATATATGATCTTTTCAAACATAATCTTTTCTTGCTATTTAGATTAAATTAAAGTGAATGTAACATCATTCTCCTTCATTAGTTCCGTGGCGTCTTTCTTTAAGCAAGGCTTAGTAGAATTACAGGAGATTGGTGAATGGCACTCAGGCAGAAGCAGGTGTTCCGGAAGTAGAGTAGCATCGGGCCGAGGCTTCTCCCATGGCACTGTAGTCAGGAACACTTAGGGCTCAGAGAGCAGCAGCCTCCCATGCCAGGGCCGCTTCAGGCCTGCACCACAGCCTCAAGAATAGGCAGCAGGGAGGGCTGAGCCAACAAAGCGGCATCTTCCCACAGTCCTCCTGCACACGGTACTGTCTTCAGCCTAGAGCCAGTGGCGGGTGCTGCACTCCGGCGGCTGCTGGCTTCCCCCTGCATGCTTGTGAATGGCTTCCCTCCACGCCTGGCCCCCAGCAGCATGTCCTGCCGCCCCTGCTTGCCTGCTGGTGACAATGCAGTCCCTTCTCTCCCTGCCTCAGTGGGTCCTTCCCTGAAGCACTTTCCTCTCAGGGAAAGATACCTCCTGTCAGAGTTACACTGTTTACTGACCCTCTGTTCCAGTCCTTGGCAAATCGTGATCTCATCTCGGGGACCTGGGTTTGTTGCCCTCATCTAGTCTTCTCTCAGAGAAAGGTGGCCAGAGTTGTTGTTCAGAGGAGCCCAGAGCTGGCAGTGGCCTCGGCAGGAGGCCGCTGCCTCCCAGAAACTCTGCAGGCCTGGCCAAGTGTCACCTGGTAGACATGTCACAGAGAGGGTAATGGCGGCACTCAGAGGCTGCAGATATAGAAAGGAGATCTGAGGCAGCACAGCATGAGAGGCCACCTCCCCAGGAGTGCAGCAGCACCAAAATTTGTTAGGTTTAAAGAAGAAAAGGTATAGATGAGATATGCCTAATTTGGCAACTGAAACTTCCTCTTCCTCCAGAAGCTAAGAGCCGCTTAATCACTAGCCCTTGCCTCCCCTTCCTCAGCCCAGAGCACAGGCTCTTGGAGCATAGGTGGCAGGTGCAGGGACCGAAGGGCATGGCTGCCAGGCGTCTGCAGCATTGGGCAGGTGTGTTTCCAAGCCCTGCCTTGAGAGACAGACATTCTTTCCCTGTTAAAAATGAAAAATTGTAAGCAGGCAGGCTGGCAGAATGCTTAGTCATCCCCACTGCTGTTTCATCTACAGGGTCTTCAGCGGGAAAATGGCCCCTTTCCCTTTTTATTAGGGTTGTTTTGGGGGCACAGCTTCTAGGACAGGCAGCTGGATAAATCCCATTAGCAGATAGCATTGAATCATTTGGAAACTGAGGGAAGTAAGCACAGAGATTCAGCAGCAGTGGCTGATCTCTGCAAGCCTGGGCTGGAGTGGCTCTGAGGCTTTTCAGAAAAATGCAGGGAGGCTAGGTATTGGCAGAAAGCGTGTGGGTGACAGATGGAGATGGGACTCGGGGCACAGCCATGTGCTGTATCATTCTCCCACGTCCATGCACCTGAGGCAGCTGAGTTAATCCTCTGGGGCTGTGAAGGAGAGAGCAGCCCAGAATCCCGAGCAACCGTGTGACAGCTGACGGTTTTCACGCAAAACCGAACATAGTTGCTGGCATGGGAGCATGCACCAAGTCACTAGGTGGACAGCTTTCATCTGAGATCCTGTTTATCTTCTCCATGCTGTGAAGACCCCAGGGCAGAAGGAAGGTGCAAACTAGCCACTTGTCTAATGCCACCAGAAAGTCAGAAGAGTAGCTGGAATGGAAACTCGCCATGTATTCAGTGACCTGCGATGTGAAAATACAGATAATGACTAAGCCACCTAACTTTCGCTTAAGAAAATGATTGGCTCTGGGATCTCTTTGAATGACAAACTTTGATGATGAAATAGGGTCATAGGTAGTTGCCACATTTGAAATTACTGTGAAATCGATCACAGGTTTCTGTTTCCATAGGTGGAAAAAGGAGTTTGGGAAGCTTTAGCCGCAAAGTAATTGGAGCCGGCTGTTGCAAGCATCCTACTTGTGGCAGGGTTTCTCAACAGGCTTAAGTGTGTGATAGCAAAGCTCAGGGAGAATTGAGTAGGGACTCAGTGCACTGAGCTCACTGGTCTTGGTTCCTGGTCCTGATGGCCTGTAGAACAGTGTCCTTCTGCACAGTTCCTAATGCCTATACACATATGCATGTGTACATACACACACACACACTGGTCCAGGAAAAACCTAGAAGAAAACCCTGGATTAGGAATTGGAACCATTTCTCCACGTTGCCCTTTTCCTCTGTTGCAAATATCCATGACAGCATTCTGTCTTTCAGGTCCAGGTGGGAAGGCAGCCCCACCAGAAAGGGTGCCCTTGACCATTTAGGCAGTTAGGTCACAGAACCTGGGCCACATTTTAGGGTTTGCATTCACCAGCCTGTGTCAGCTCTTGGTTCATTTGGCTTCACAGTGGCTGTTTTGAGCTGCTGTGTCCTGAGGAGAAGGGGCACATTATCTCCTTGGTGGAGCTTGGCAGCTGCTACAAAGGCCACAGCCCCAGGGTTACAGCAGCGATAAGCACCTGTCAAATTAGTGCAATAAGTAAGAGGTGAGCAGCAGCCCAGGCTCCTTCCCTGGCTCACCTGTGGAACCTGATTATCTGAGAACTTATTTCTCCAGAGTCTTGGATTTCAGTTTGGAAATGTGTCCTTTCTTTCTTTGGGTTCCCTTCGAAGCCTCAGTTTGTCCGTTTCTGCCGTAAGTCATGCTCAGTGCAGGGGCACATTTGCTTTGGTGAGAAAGAAGAGTACCTTAAAAATCTGTGAATTAGAAGCAGTGTTTCTTGTCATTTACCAAGATAAGTCAAAATCTGTTACCTATATTGATACCATATCAGTTCCATAACATAGTAGGACACAAGTTGTTTTGATTTTA
>RJWM01044478.1:0-13285 GCA_004363535.1 Dasyprocta punctata | reverse complement strand
GGTGTAGGCCTGTTTTGGTCAAGTTTAGCTGGAGTTCTATATGCTTCAGTTATCTGAAAGTCTCTTCCTGTTCCCATGCTTGGGAAGTTTTCTGAAATTATTTCTGTAAATAGTCTTTTAATTTGGTTTGTATTGACCCCTGCTTTTTCACTCACACCTTTTATTTGTAAGTTATGTTTCCTTGGGTTGTCTTGCAGCCATTGCACTGCCACTTCCAGATTTCTAATTATCTTGAGAAAGTCCCTCCTTTCTTTTTCCCAAGTTTTCATTCTTTCTTCCAGATATGAAAGTCTATCCTTAGTTTCCTTCAAGTGGTTCTGCCAACTTTTATTGGAGTTTCTGATGTCCTGGTAGTCTCTCTGAATCTGACTAATGCGTTCTAATTCTTTATTTGTTTCATTCTCAATTTCCTTTGATTTTTCATCCTCCACCTTTCCTGCTATGTTTCCTTTAGAGGCTCTTAGTGATTCCCTGATTATGAGTTTCATTTCAATTCTCAGTTGGGTTAACAGTGCTGCTTTAATTTCTTTCATAGCTTCGTGGAGTTGTCTCCCCACTTCTGTTGTCAACTCCTCTGAGAGTTGAATTTTTGGACTCCCGACCATTTCAGCATTAGCATCCCCGGAATCAGTTCTGCTTGTATTGGAGTCCGGAGAGCGCCCTCTGCCTTTCCATCTTGGCATTTTCCTGGGCTCGCCCGTGAGGCCGTGTTGGTCCAGTGCCTCTCCCAAGCCTGTTTCTGCTCCACAAATGTCTACTGTGGTGCGCGAGAGGATGGGGCCGCTGTCTGGTAAACCGTACAGGGCTGTCTGCCAAACCTCCTCTATCAGCCCCAGGGCACCCGCGCCGTTTCCGCCACGGCCTTCCAGGAACCGTGCCTAATTAGGTGCAGTTCCGGTCTCAAGATGGCTGTCCCTCACTCTCCCTCGGGGGTGGGGGGCTGGGGGCCGCCGGGTTCACTCACTCACCCGCTCACGATCACCTCGCTCCACGGTCGACCATCGTCTCTGCCATTCCACCATTCGACCACACCGCAGCAATTCTACCGGCAACTCCCCCACGTATCAAGAGCACCCGGATCGTACCTTCTCAGCTCGGGTCGCAGCGCTGATTGGATTCTGCTCCGGACAGAGGTGCTGCTGCTCTCCGCCTTTATTTCATTCTTTTACTCTTTCCGTGGGCTACAGTTCTCGTTTTAGATTCTTCTTGGGTCCAGAGGACCCATCTCCTTCTTTTTTCCTTCTCTCTGTTATTATATTAGTTTATATTCCAGCATTTTGATGGTATATTCAGGGAGCCTCCCTGTCAGGGTGTAATCTGGGTGGCCATCTTGGAGGAAGTCCCCACATACTACAATTTCATTTTAGAAATGCAAATACCTTTAAAAGCAAAGGAGTAATGTACCTGAATCTATTCTTATTCATCTTTGACTAGCTGAATTTTAGGTAGAAGATCCAGGAAATATTGATTTCACCTTAGTGACTACAGCATAATTTAATATTTGCTTTAGATCAGTGATGGTGAACATTTTAGAACTTTCAGTGGTAAGTAACAGAGGCTGCAGCACAGGTACAATAGATTCGCAACCACCTCTTTAGGTATTGGATTTGAGTAATATATAGGCTTTTATTTGAAAAGTTGTATATGATTTATTCATCCATAATTAGAAAAATTTAGTTTGATACAGCACTTTGCCTTTGTTTTGAAAGAACTACATTAGTGACGTCATTTTATGCTTATCAAAATTGAAAGGTAAATTTATCCCATTGTGGGGATAAGAACACACTGGCTTGTAAGTAAGTTTCATTGGCTAAGTTCACTCAGGCTGTGGGTAACAGAATATCTACAGAAGTGTGGTTTTTTAGCTCCTTGTGAAGAGAGAATTGAAAGAGTTAAAGTTTTAGCTGAGTCATAGTTTTCAGAAGGCAAGCAAACTTCTAAATAAGCAACTCACCATTTAATTGTGTCTGACAGCTATGATAATTTCCTTAAGGAACCCATAAATGATGTTTATTCAAGCAAAATGAGAAAGAGTTGATCAATTGCCTTGGGAATCTCCTTGCTGAGTAAAGAACCTTTGAAGTCATCTAGGCAATATTCTATGTCCTGTTCCTTAGAGTTATTTTGGGTTTTATTTTTTTCACTTGGACTGTCTTGCATCTTTAGCTTAGAATTATCCTCTGTGCTAGTAAGTAAAGACATTATTTTCCACTATTTTACTGAAGAGCTTATACAAACCATGGTTGTTTGCACTAAAAAGTATTACTAGTTTAAGAGCTCAAAGATGCAAATGCATTAAAATGCCTTCAAAACTCTTTCTAAAAATGTTTTTTAAAACTTAGCTTTAGCAGCTAACTTATTCAGCAAACGCTTGTAGCAAGGGATGGCATTATCCAGCTCTGCGAGGGCTGAAAAGCTACTGTGTCATTGCTTGATGGGCTGACTTTGTTTATAGATGAACAATTACAAGTAGCTTTTGGTGCTGAAATTTTGTAAGAATACTTCCCGAGGTCTTCTGGCTGGCACCCTTAAGTATCCACAAATAGGAATTCCCAGCATGAGAGCCCATAAACTGATAATACACAGTGCTATTAACAACACATGTGACAATAGTTGGCTTTTGTTAGGTTTAATAAACTGAAAAAATAAGTTAGTGGTGCTTTGAAAAATCTTATGAAATATAATTCTTTATACAAATGCTAATTACTTTCTATTTTCTATAAAACAAAATGAATGATGATCAGTAAATAGAATTTAAATATTATCATGTGTTAAATAATACAACCAGAGTTACATGCATAAGCATATAGCTTATATATATGCATTTGTGTTTATTACAAAGTTTCTGACTGATTTCCAGGGAAACAAAGTCCAGGCTGTGTGTCATCAGGCTGAGGACCGTAACTTGACCATGGCTTAGCTGTGGGTTTAGAAATGGGAGTGAAGGGTGAGGAGGTAGAAAAGAAATGGGGCATCAGATTTGGATACTGCTAGGAACACTAGTTAGATTAGTTTTTAATTGGATCAGAATGTTGAGAACTTTGTGAGAGTTAATTTAGCAGTCTTATTTTCTTATGTAAGAGGTTCTAGTAGCAGCGTGTGTTATGACTGTGTTATGAATGTCATAGTAGGTACTGCCGGTTTTCCTATATCCTGAGATTCAAGGAAAAATTCATAAGTAGGTAAGTCAGAATGCCATGGTTTTTACTGAAAAACACTGGAGAAAGATTAGGTTTCCTGCTAAATACCTGACTGGACTTCTATAAACGTTAGCTTGAAAGGCTGAGATAGGAAATCTCAGCTACTTGGTCAGACCTTAGAACTATTTTGATTCAAAACTAATTTCCTTGAGTGAATAGTAAGAAATTGCTTCCTTATAACAATTTCAGAAGGAATGAAATGGAAGAAAGAGGTGGGCATCAAACAAAGGGCAAATGGTTTGGCTGGAAAAACAATCCACGTGAGACACTTGTCCTTCTGTAGAGCATAGGGAGAGTGGTGAAAAGGGGTTTAGAGGGAGAGAGACGTGGTCCCCACTTTCATTTTCCAATATTAATCTTTACATTTACCCTCTCCGCATTGTTATTCTTGTTCATCTTAAATGGAGTAGATTGATGTGGGGTGGCCGGTGAATTGTTCTAACAACATTGCAGCACAGCCTGAATGGAAACATTCTTCAGTTTGGAGACTTGTTTATTCTTGAGGTATTTTTCTCCTGATAACCTTGACTCTTTAATTCACTTTAGAAGCTCTGATGGAATCGCACCACTTAGGATTCAAAAATGTTCTCTTACAAATGTATCTGTTGAACAACACCAGACAACCCAAAGGCATTACAATTCCAAGCTACATTTTCAATATTACCTTTGTTATTACCTCGGGAATTTATGGAGAAGGTGAGGCTGTCATGCCTTTTTCCTCTGAGAGTAAATTGGCTGAGTAAAGTACCCTCTGCTTGTTCTGCAGGGGCCCTGCTTCCATGCTTTCCTAGCTCTCTTTCCTGCAGTGGTGACAGCTGTACCTACAGTCAGTGCCAGGATTTAACTTCTGTATCCAGCTTCTTGAATCAGCTCCTAATTGCTGCTCTGCCTGAGTTTCCTGCCAAAGTTCAGGAGAGCAGTGTTAGTCTGGAGGAGGGGGGACGGGTTCCCACGGACTCTACTCCAACCCACCAGGCTCTGAGCTCTCAGGATTCTTTCTTTTGCCAACTGATTTCCCCTGAGGCTGCCATTCAAACAGTCCTGAAAATACCAAGAGATACAAAACTAAAATCAGGTTTTTCTCAAGAAAATACTGTTTTCTGAGAGCAAGTACTAGTTTGTGTGAGCTATTTTCTCAGAATCTTATTCAAAGCAAACATTTGCTTTGATAAGCCTGCTGTCTTGTATAGGTAAAATCTCTTTCATTAATTGGAGAGAACGGTGAATGTAAACTAAAATCTATAGCTTAGAATATTCTAAATATGGAAGACAGTAGGGCTGGGGATATAGCTTAGCAGCATAAATGCCTGCCTGGCAAGCACAAGGTCCTGAGTTGGATTCTCAGTTAAAAAAAAAAAAGAAAAAAAACAAAAAGAAAGAAAGAAAGAAAGAAAGGAAGAAAGGAAGAAACAAAGAAAGAAAGAAAGATTGTAGGTCTGGATTCTATAGTTCAGCCATCTGCTAGAATCTCTCATCTGGTTTCCGAGCACTCCTAAGGATGTTTCCTGTGTGGAGAGTTGTTCTTACTGATGTTCCTGCAAGAGAAGGGGCACCATGAAGTCCCGCTCCACCATCTTGGGGATCAATTACCCACCGGAATGGATTTCTATAGGCCTTACAAGAACTTGGTAATGAATGTAGCTTAAAATGTTAATGAAGTAAAGATTGAATTATCTCTCTAAGTTGCAAGTTTAAAGACGAGATGAGAAGGAATCAAGATCATATCTGATGGACCTGAACTCCTGTGAAACCAGACCAAACATTCTACTTCAAGAGAGAAGCTTTATTAGGCGGGAGGTGGGCTGCCTTGTGGACTAAGACAGTGGCTGTTTGGCTTGTGGAAAGGGTTTTTAAGGGTTGTTCTGCAGGGGCGGCTGGTCTTGCAGGCTGGAACAGCCAGGGCGGCTCTGCAGGTGAGCCAGGTGCAAGCAGCAGACTGCGACAGTCCATCATCAGGTACAGTCCTAGGTGGAGCTGACTTTTGCAATTGGAACAGTTCTGGGAAGTTTCTTTTCTTGCAGCTCAAGCAGAAACAGGTTGACCCTTCAATATCAATAGATTGAAGAGCTAACTATTTATTGTTAACCAACTCGGGTAGCCTGGAAATTATTATTGAAGGTGTTAGAGCCTTGGTCAAAAGATCTACTACCAGAACCCTGTTTCTGGTTACAGAGTACAGGGGCATAATGGATTTGGGGAATCCATTTGGCTTGAAATCCATTCTCAAGCAACTGGCTCCTTCAACAAAGAAATTTGAAAAACTCTATGCCTGAGGAAACAGCCTCTGGTTCCACTCAGAACATAATAGTCACGGCTGTAAGGAGCATCTGCCAAAGCTTTGATTCACACAGCTCGTCTGCTGGTCTGGCTCATAGTTCCAAATCTGACATAAGCATATTTCATCAGCTCTAACACACTGGTGATTTTAAGACAGGCTGATTTGATGTATAAGAGAGAAAAAATAATATAGGGCTAAGATGTTCGCATCCGAGTCTCTGTTCTAACTGCACCCCTCCACCATGCCCCAGCACCTGAGTTCTAGGTTTTCCTAGTTGGGAGGCCTAAACAATATCAAAGCCTCATATTGGCTGCTGTGCCCAGCATGTCTCTTGAACTTCCCAGATTAAGGACTGTGAAGGGAAGTGAGAAACTGAAGAAATGAAGACAAGATATAGAAAGTTTAGATCAGGTGGAGCCCTCTCTCTGGATGGAAGGAAAGAAACTGCTCAACCATCACAGTGTGTTTATTTATATGTTTGGCAAGTTGATGTCATGTGACACCACTTTGCCTAGCAACCTGCCTGCATGGTAGCCTAAGAATGTGGTGACTCTGGACTGGAGCAGCTTGTTCATGTGACCTACCTTGGGTGCTCCTTGTTCTTGAGATCAGTCTTGCTCCAGTCCTATATCTGTGGTACAGCTCCAGCTTCAGCCACTCTCCACAACTGGTTATGCAATTTTTATGGATATGGCCATATCTGGAAAGGTAGAATTTTTGGAATGCTCAGCTGAAAAACAGTGTAGGACTACAGAGGAGATAATGGGAAATATATGTAGACTTAAGGGAGAAGTATTTCCCTGCTTAATTTTTGCAAATTGGATTCATTGTGTTGAGCTTTTCCCTGAATGTTTTAGATATCTCCTCCCTTTCTCCCCTCTGCCCATGCTTCCCTTCCTGTAGGAATCAAGTAACAATAGAATCAAGGGAGATTCTATTACCGTGGAACTTCAGGATTCCTGCTCTGGCTCTGCATGAGATGTGTGCAAATATTTTGAAATAGACATAAAAATAATAAACTATTATCTTTGTAATCAAGTATAAACCAATATAAACTATGAGTAAAAATGTTAGAGCTCATTTTTGTTTACAATTGCTCAGTATAGGGTTGAGAAAGGAGAGAATTTATTAATGACACAAAATTTTCTGAAGCCTAATTATATGCCCATAAAAATTTTAAAGTCTTCTATTAGTCATTAATTAAGTTCCAAGTAGACTACAGAATTACTTCACTAGAGTTCTTCAATTTGTATATAATTTGAATATTAACATTTGTTATTTTCTTGATTCTTTTTTCCCCCTTTTTATTTTTATTTTAAAGAGGATAAAACAGAATGAAACCAATCAGTACAAAACAAACTAGTGTAAGAGATACAGGATTTCAATACACTCCAAAATCAACAATAGTTACCATAATGCCTTTTGATCCCTTCAAAATAGCTGCAGATAACCTCAGACACAGTAAAAATCAAACACAACAGAATAGAATAGAAACAATAAAACAAAACAATGAACGCAATAAAGGACTTCAAAGCAAGCCAACAGTAAATCCAAAATTGCTACCACAATATAGCCTGCCATCCTTGAAATAGCGGCCATGCCATCGGATTTGACATAATCAAACGAAACAAAAGAGAATAAAACCCAACCTAACAAAACAATGGAAATGATATAGGACTTCCAAAATAAGACCATAGGCAATGAACAATGGCTGCAACCCTCAGAAGGAGATCCCTCCTAAATGCCACACTGCATACCACTGTCCTCTGAACCTATGACCAGACCACTAGCCCTAGACCTGCAATGTTAGTGAAACAACAAAGCACCACAGGCATCCAATTGCATTTCACCTCCATAGTTAACATCACAATCCGTGTTTCTCTGGATAAGCTGGTCACTTATGGTGGAGGGGAGGGTATTGGTACTTCTTGTTTGTCAGCCCATGCACCAGAAGGGGCTGGGGGTCTGTCTGTTCCAGTCCAGTGGTAGCCTGCATATGGTGCTGGTTCCCAGACTGGGCTTGCTTGTTGGTGTGGCCTTGTTTTCTCAACCCCTGGTGCGTGAATGGTGCTGACTCATAGGGAGAGACTGGGGTCTGTCTGTTTCAGTCTGCTGATGGCCTGCACATGGTGCTGGTTCCTAGACTGGGCTTGCTTGCTGGCGTGGCCTTATTCTTTCTATCCCCACTCCACCAATAGCACTGACTCACAGGGAGAGGCTGGGGTCTGTCTGTTCCAGTCTGGCAGTGACCCACACATGGTACCAGTTCCTGGACTGGACTTGCTTGCTGGTATGGGCTTGTTCTCTCTACCTCTGGTCTGCAAATGGCCTCTCAAGATTCTTTATACTAGTTTACACTAAAAATGTTATTGCTATCTAATGCTTTTCTTAATAGTTCTAACAGCTCTTCTTTTGTGAAATTACAAATGTAAACCTTGAGGTGGAAAATGATGTAAGGACATTAAACATGAAATATTGGATGGGACTAATAATTCAGATAGGGCTTGGGCTTCAGCAATAAAAAAGATCTTTTTCTAGAGTGCAATGATAAACTATTTGAAGGACCCAATAATACATCTTTTACACTATTTTGACCACATGATCTCTATTGCAATTATTCAGCTTTACCATGGTAGCACAAATGCAACTATAGCAAATATATAAACTAACAGGCTGTATAGCAATAAAACTTTATTCACAAAATAGGCATTGGGTTAGATCTGGCCAATGGGTAGTCATTTGCCAACCACTCTGTGAGAGTCCAAGTGCTTCCTATGGATATCCAAATGTTCAGGATTTATCCAGAAAATCATTACTACTGTCAAATTTCTATCCGTTTATTATTGTTATGGTTTGTGTCTAGATGTCCCCCCAAAGCTTCATGGGATCATAGAGTTTTTTTGGAGGTGGCTGAATCTAGAATCTGTGATTGATTTGTACTGCAATGCTGGGATTAAGGATGCTGGAATTAAGGGTGGGTGATTACTGGATCAGTCCACTGATTGGACTGGCATCACCTTAATCCCAGTAGACTGGACAGAAAGAGGCTTGTCTTGCTCTCTCTTGTTACTTTTTCCCTCTTCCACTGCCATGACCTGTTGTTCCTCTGACATGGGTCATCCTGCATTAGAGCCAGCTGATTATGGACTGGAACCTTTATAAACTGTGAGCTAATAAACATTTTCCCCTTTTACTTTGGGTATTTAGCATTTTATTTCAGCAATGAGAAAAGTAACTAAGACAGAGCTTGGTCTTTGCTGTGACATTACCCAGCCATGTAGCTCAAGGGACTGGTTTGTTGGAAGAGTTTGGAAAGGTTTGGAGATGCCTGCTGCAAAAGTAGTGCTAGAATGCCTTAAGATGTACTGTATTGGAGATAACGGTCGGAACTTAGGGGACCAAAATGCTGATAGAAATCTGGCCAGTAAAGATCAGGCTTAGTAGATTTCTACTGGGGAGGTCTGCATTGGTTTTTAGACTCCAGATAATGTGTGTCATGGATTGGCAGAAAGTTTATCTGTATTTTGCTTGTGGCCAGAGACTTTGCCTGAGACTGAGATTAAGAGTGACAAACTAATTAATCTGGCAGAAAGAATTTCAAGGCAGTTTAATGTTGAAAAAGTAGCATGGCTACTATTGGAGGCTTTCAGCCAGATCTATGTTGAGAATCAAGAGCAACGAACCCAGTAGAATGACTTAAAGTGTGGTGAGCTTGGTCAAAAAGGAAGCTCCAGAAAAGTCGAGGACTGAAAAGACAGAGCAGAGGAGATCTTGATTGCTGAGAAGGAAGAGAAGAGGAGATGAGATGGCCTGAGGACATCATAAGAAGCAGTAGCACTCCACTCTTTGCAGCCTCAAAATTACAAAAGGGAAAGACTCCACTTTGATAAAAAAGCTGAAGAACACCATGTTCCAGAATGACAGTGGTCACAAAATGTTTCAGAATGGCGAATGGTGGTGGACAAGAGAATTTGTTCCTTGAAATTGGATTTAGAGTGCTCAGTAATCCAGTCACACACACACACATGCACACACATGCACACACATGTGCGTGCGCGCACACACACACACACACACACACACACACAGAGAGAGAGAGAGAGAGAGAGAGAGAGAGAGAGAGAGAAGATCCTGGCTATTGCTCCTGATGAAAATAAACCTTGGCAATCATCCACATGGCACTGGTTTTAGGTGTGTACAGAATTGAGGAGTTGTGGTGTCAGGATAGCTTCTACCCAGATTTCAGAAGGCCTGGGAGGCCAGACAGTGTGCTCCTGAGAGGGCAGTGTGTGAAGTTGTGAGTGTGAATCCAAAGGTGCAGTAGAGACCACAGAAGTTCAGTGAATCTAGCAATCTGGATCGTCTGAGCAAAACTGCCAGGAGGAAGCAGAGCAGGCCAAAGAGAGAAGCTGTGAGATCTATAACCCCCAGAAGCGCCACAGGAGTGGAGCCATCAAAACCCTTTGGAGCTCACAATTTGCCACAGATTACCTTGGATGCTGCTCATGAAACTATAGGACTTAATGTTTACCCTGTGGGATTTCGGACTTATTTTGGTCCCATTCTTTTGTATTCCCTTTTGTAACGTTTGGAATGGAAATTTGTTCTTGTATCTATATTTACATGTAGTACAAATTGTCCACTGGAAGATTAGAAACATAATACAGATTACACTGATCCTGAAAGAAGTTTTAAAATAAGATATTCATCTATTAATCAAATAGTATTGAGAGTATGATTATAAGGCTAAGAATATGTCAGAAGTTATGCAGATACTTTTTCCATAGTTTTAATTTTTCTTGCAGCAGAAAAAATCTTCAAAGTCAGGAGTGATGGCACATGCTTGCAATCCTAGCACTCTGGAAGGCTGTGTCAGGAGAAAAGCAAGTTCCAGCCCAACCTGGACAACTTAACTTGGTGATTTAGTGAAACCATATCTTGCTAAAAATAAAAAGTAATAAAAGGGCTGGAGTCGTGCGAGGTGGCTCAGGCCTTTAATCCCAGCACTCGGGAGGCTGAGGTAGGAGAAGTGTTGTGAGTTCAAGACTGGCTTGGGCTACAATGTGAGCAAGGCCGGCCTGAACTACATAGTGTGACCCTGTCTCAAAAAAAATAGGGCTGGGAGTTTGGCTTAGTGGCTTAAGCACCTCCTTGTCAGGTGCCAGGTTGTGAGTTTGATCCCCGGTTCTGAAACAAACAAACAAACAAACAAGGAACCAGGAAACAACAGTTCAACAGCTGCAAGATGATGCAAGATGATGCAAAGAGAAACAATGTAATATTGATAGGTGTCAAAGGTTGTGAGTTCAAGCCACAGTACTGCAGGGGGAAAAATAAAGGGCTGGAGACACCTTGTCTCAAAATAAAAAGTAAAAATAAGGGCTGGGGACATGGCTCATTGCAAAGGCCCTGGGTTCAATTACCAGTACCACAAGGGAGAAGGGGGAAAAGAAGGAGGAGGAGGAAGAGGAGGGGGAGGAAAAACCTCTTCAGTGCATACATGATATATTTATTTATCTCTTTGATTTACATTACTGAATTCTATGAATCAGTAATTTTAAACTTGTTGATAGATCAGGAATCTTTTTCAGCATCTGATGAGAGTTAGGCAGCTTCTCCCAAAGGAACATGCATAGATTCTTACATAATATTTCTTGGAGACTCTTTCCCTAATGCCCCTTACTAATTTCAGAGTAAGAAACTCTGCTCTCAACTATCATCATTTTCATTTTTATGTTTTTTGAATAACATAGGATTTAGGAAACTGCTCTCCACCAGTTTTCTATACTGCTCACTGAGACATCCTGGAAAATCTAGAGCCTTGGGCCTGGCCAGACCCTACCCACAACATCAGCCCCTCTGTGCCTCTGTAGCAGTGTGGGGTGAGGGGATTTCTGAACTTGAGCCACATCTCTCTCTGGAGTGAATGTAGAAATCATTTGTTGATTTACTCACCCATTAAACCAACATTTATTAGTTAACTCTCATAGAGAGAGCACTTTTATGAGTATGGGGGACACATGGTATCTAAGATAAACAAACCACCCTATTCAGACTATTTGTTTATTGAAAAAACTGTGATTTCAAGTATTTAAAAAGAAATTGTGCAGATGTAGCTCACTGTTAGCCAACTAAATCCTATGTTATTCAAAAAACATAAAAATGAAAATGATGATAGTTGAGAGTAGAGTTTCCTACTCTGGAATTAGTAAGGGGCTTCAGGGAAAGAGTCTCCAAGAAATATTATGTAAGAATCTATGCATGTTCCTTTGGGAGAAGCTGCCTAACTCTCATCAGATGCTGAAAAAGATTCCTGATCTACCAACAAGTTTAAAATTACTGATTCATAGAATTCAGTAATGTAAATCAAAGAGATAAATAAATGTATCATGTATGCACTGAAGAGGTTTTTCCTCCCCTTCCTCTTCCTCCTCCTCCTTCTCTTCCCCCTTCTCCCTTGTGGTACTGGTAATTGAACCCAGGGCCTTTGCAATGAGCCATGTCCCGAGCCCTTATTTTTACTTTTTATTTTGAGACAAAGTGTCTCCAGCCTTTTTTTTCCCCCTGCAGTACTGTGACTCAAACTCACAACCTAGCATATGCATGACCCTGGTTTGAGACTCGGTACTGCAAGGAAAAAAACGGTAGTTACATTAATTTATACTGAATGATATTTTTAATCAGAAATGCTTGCAAACTGTAAAAGGTTCCTCCTGTTTTGTTCTCATTTTGATGTTGGGAAACATAAATCAATGAAGAATATAGATTTTCATATTAGAAATATGACTTCAAATGAACAGAGTCCATGAAAAACCTGATTTAAAGTAGGAAAAGAAATTGTTTATGAAAATGTTAACTGTAAGACCTAATAGATACTTTCTGAATCGTAGTACATACTGAGTTTTAGCAAATGCCTTGCTCAATATAAAGCTGTAGAAAAGTATTATGACAAAACAGTTGAACAGTACAGTTTAGTAGCATAATATAGGTGAGAATGGGCTCTCACAGGGAAACAATTTAACAAAAAACAATCATGCAAGGAAAAACCCCCAAAAACTTTTGCACATACCAATATGTGTTGTGGTTGGATTTCTAAGAATAGTGTTGAAAACCGTACCATGATAGCCAGTAGAAAACCAGCAAAAAAGACCACTCAATTACATGAAATGCACATTTTTGTATGTATTATTTTCCTAGGCCTAACATAAAAAAATCACCATAAACATTTTGGCTTATTCTCATAGTTCTATAGGTCTGGGTTCTGAAGTCTTCAAAGTGTTAGCAGAGCCAGGATCCCTCCGGAGACTGTAGGGGAGGATCTGTCTTGCTTCTTCCTGGGTTTGTGGTGTCTCAGAAATTGGTGGCTGTCCCTGGCTTGTGCCTGAACTACTCCAGTCCCTGTCTATGGCACACGACCTTCTCTTTCTTCTTCCTCTCCTCATTGTCCTTCTTCTCCCACTTCTTCTCCTTCTCCTTCTCCTTCTCCTCCTCCTCCTCCTCCTCCTCCTTCTTCTTCTTCTCCTCCTCCTCCTCCTCTTTCTCGTTTTCCTTCTCCTTCTTCTCCTTCTCCTCCTCCTCCTTCTTCTCATTCTTCTTCCTCTTTCACTTCTTCTTTTCCTTTGCCTCCTACTCTCCTATCTTTTTCTTCCTTTCCTCTTTCTTCTTCTTCTTCCTCTCTCTTCCTCTTTCACATCTATGTATCTTTTCTTTTTCTGTTTGAAAATGGTAACCATTGTTAATTTCCTATTATCTTGTCTTGAAGTCCTGCATTGTTTTTGTAGTTCTGTTAAGGTTGATTTTATCCTGT
>RJWM01044477.1:0-13249 GCA_004363535.1 Dasyprocta punctata | reverse complement strand
CTACTGTGTGAGTTGTGTGTTGCACATGTGTATGGGTATGCAGCATATGTCTCCGTGATCTGTGTTTCTATGAATATCTATCAGAAATTATGAGTATATCCTAATGTGTGACACTTTGGGTATGGAAGTGTTGGTTTCAGATGTTAGTTTTACTTAAGCAAAAGGTGTTATGAGGAAAGTGAGAATATTAAAAGACTAGGTAAAAAGCTACCTAAGAATATCAAATAATTTTTTCTTTGTAAAGAACTCACAACAGTGTTCAGCGCAAGTAAATGTACAAAGCATATTAGCTTTTGCTTCTTTAGAATTGTCTCTGAAACTAATTGCCTAAATTTGATGCTTAATTATTATGAAATTTTTATTAAATCCAAACTGCCTAGATATTGCATAAATTCGTGTCCTAAAAGCAAATGTTTACTGTACTTTAAGTAAATAAGACAGTGTCAGTATTAGTAATTGTAGAAAAAGAAAAACAGACAAATTCTGTAGCTGACAGCAACCATAAAATAAAGAAAATGCTGTCCATGTGAGCATACCCTCATGCATAAAGTAGCAGTGACATCAGTGGTGAAGAATTGTGGTTCTAACCACCAAGAGTATCTAATGAAAAATTGAATTCACATTTGAGGTGACTCAATTTTTCATCCTAGAAGGTTAGCAATCAAGAGATATAAAACAAGGAAAGGAACAGGGCTGTAGCCTGGATGAGAATAAGCCTTTACATCTGATATTGCCAGGGTGGAAGTGGGTGTTAAACTCCATGGTTTGAAAGAGGCCTCTACGGACATTATTGTAGTATAAGTGTAAGACACTTTCTAAGGGGAATAAAAGAAAAAAAAATCTTCAGTTGATCTCAGTGGTTACAATTGAATTGATTTTCTGGAAACTTCTAACACATCTAGAAGATCAGAATATTATTAGAAGCAAAGAATCTAACATTATCCTACCCATAATATTATCTTTTCATTTTTTGAATTACACTGCAAAGAAGACTAGACATGTTATAAGCCAAAACTTATAAACCAGTGAAAACTCCAAGATGAATTCAACAATTGAAACAGATTCCCAAAGGTCTCTGGAACTGGAATTGCCAGAATCTGAGGCAAAATTCTGAATATCCTCAAGGAAATAAAATACATGCCTGGGCATTTCAACAAAAAAGAGTAGCAATTACAGAATGCGATAGTTAAACTTCAAAACAGGTTATACACTTCTAAAGGAAGAATCCCTGAATTAGAATATAAATCAGAAGAAAATATCTAAAACATAATACAGATATTCTTCAGTTAGCAGTCAAGTTCTGCTACCTCTACAAGGCTGTTAAATAAATTGGTCATTACTAAGTGAGGAATTGTATATTGTATGTACTTCACAATATTCAGAGCAAAGAAATGTTTGAAGGAAACTCTAACTTTCTGACTGTACTTTTATTTGCATAATTCTTACATGCAGTATCATAATATATAAATGACCATAAAGGTACCATCCTGTACTCTACAGTATGATCAGCAAAAATTATAGTACTGCATAAACAAGGTGTCCTTTACAAGAAAAATACATTGAACTAAAAACAAGATGCACAGAACTGTTTAAACAAAGGATGAGTCTTAAGTCAGAGCAGTGTGCCTCGTTCATAAGTCTGGTCAGTTGTCAAACAGGAAGGACATTAAACGAGGAATATCTGTAAAAAATAAACAAAACACACACAAAAAAACTGAGAAAATAAAAAATGCCGCACAAGATAGAGGTTCTGGCATAACTGCATTTGAACTTTTAGAAAAAAAAGGAAAGGAAGTATAAGGTAAAAGCAATATTTTAGGACACAGTGTATATTCCATGCTAAAGTAATAAAAGTCATATTCAGAAGACACTTAGTACTGATCCGAATAACATGACACAGCTGGCCCTTTGTATCCTCAGGTTCTGCATCTGTCTATTCAACCACCAACAGATTGCAAACATTTGAAAAAAATGTATCTGCACTGAACATATGCAATATATTTTTTCTTGTCATTATTCCTTAAACAATGTGGTATAACAACTATTTACATAGGCTTACATTTATTAGGTATTATAAATGACTTAGAGAATATGTAAAGTATAGATGATTTGCTGGTAACAGCCAAATGCTGTATCATTTTATGTAAACAATCAGAACATCCACAGATCTGGGCCCCCTGGCGGGTCCTGGAACAAATACACTACATATATGGAGGAACAGCAGTACACAAGCAAACAACAACAACAAATCACTACTAAATATATAAAGCACAGTGGAATTCTAAAAATGAGGAAAACATCTTTAACATGGTCACATTAAAAAAGGATAAAAATTAAGGAACCATTGAATCCTTAACAAGAAAAACAAAACTAAAATTATGAAAGCATATGTTCCTCTCTGAAAGAAAATATTCATCAGCATGAAATTCAATAGAACAGTACAACAGAGAATTCAGTCAATGTAATTTTTACATGCATGATAAGTAGAAAATTTGCCACCAGATATTTTCTAAATTATAAAGACGAGAAAAATTGAAAGTAAAAACATAGGAAACATATATTATTCCAAAACTAAACATAAAAGAAAATGGCATGTACAAGGAGATACACTAATATCAAACAAATTAAAACTTAGAGCAGTCTTCCAAACCAAAGTCCATAGGACAACTAAGTTCCAAAACCCAACACCCACCCATTCCAACACCAGCTAAGTAATTAATTATTTCCTATTTGAGTATGTTTTAGTTACATGTTCATTGTTTTCAATAAATTAAGAAAGTCACAAAAGTAATGTTGTCTAGAAACCTTGTGGAATATATGTTAAGATATAGTTAAATATTTATTGACATATATATGTATATATATATATATATATATATATATATATATATATACAAAAGACTAAAATTTTTAAACTCTGAAGTGACTTCTCAGGAAATAAGAAAAAGCAACAACCTGTGAGGTATAGCAAAGATTAAGGTAGAGACTAACACATAGAAGAGAAACGTGAAGCTAATAGGGTTCACTGGAAAGACTCATGCAAATAATAAGTGCTTGTCAAGAGTAACAAGGGGAAAATAAACAGCAGAAATGAAAAAAAATCACTTTGGATCATACAAAAAAGACAATAAAATAATATTATGGCCAATTTTATGCCAAAAGTTTAAAAGTTGCTTAAATGGAGAAATTAATACCAACAAATTAAATGTCATGTGTTAATAACATTATAATTGTTAAAAAATGAAATTTATATTGAAAACCTGTAAGCAGTAGTGAACTACAAATTTGTATAATTTGCCCTGTAAACACTTCCAGAAAATGGTCAAGAAGGAACAAAAACAATTTTATTAAACTATTAAAAAGTTCAGCTATGTCATCTTTATTTTGGTTTTTAACATGGCAAAAAAATATTTGAAGAAAAATAAGATTTAGCATGTTATAAGCAAAAGCAAATTCAAACAGACCAAATTAAAAGAGAAAAGAAACAGCTCTTTCCCTAATGGGTTTAATAGACTGCAAAGGCAGAACTGCAGAGAAATGGATTTGTCTTTTTAATAAGTGATGCTCGTTAAACAGAATAACTATATTACTATTATTTCTTTATTTCAAAGAGAAAAGAAAAAAAAAATCAAGAAGCAAACAAAAAAGTCCCAACAACAGTAGCAAAATGACTAAAACAACAACAGCAACAACAAATCAATAGTGATACAGGATTTCAAACCAAGATGATAGGTATTTAACTATCGTTGTTATAGCGCATATTGTTATCTTCAAAATGGTAGCTTGTTACCAGATACAAACATGAAAAATTAATCGAAAAATATAATTTTCCTTTGAGCAGTTTCTTTCCCTTTTAATAGTACCTATTGTAACTTTTGGATCTTAGTTACTTTTTTACTTTCTTGCACTAGCGAGACAATATGGTGTTTACACATGCAAGTTTGATTTGTTTCACTTATAAGTATGGTTTCTAGTTGCATCCATTTACCTATAAAAGCCTCAAGTTTGTCAGTCTTTATGCCTGAGTAGTATTCCATTGTATAAAAATGCCACATCTTTTTACCATTCTGCAGACGATGGACATTTGGGTCTTTTTCAAGATCTGACTATCATAAATTGTGTAACTGTAAACATGGGTGCACAAATATCACTCTGGTATGATGTTTTCAGTTTGTCTGCAAAATTATCCAGAAAAATGGCTGGGTCAAATGGAACCTCTAATTCTAATTTTCTAAAGAATCTCTACACTGATTTCCACAGTGGTTGTGCCAGACTACACTCCCACTAACAATGGAGAATGGTTCCCTTTTCCCCTCTAGTATTTGTTATTGGTTGACTTCTTGATGTTAACCATTCTCTCTGGAGTGAGATGATATCTCAGTGCAGTCTTATTTTGCATTTCTTGAATGACCAATGCTGTTGAACATTCTTCCATATATTTATTTGTCATTTGTATTTATTCACCTGAGAATTGTCTATTCATCTCAGATGTCCATTTTAGGACTGGGTCTTTTAATTTGGGGGCCTGATTTTTTTCAATTCTTTATATATTCTAGATAAAAGTCCTTTGTCTGAGGGACAGTTGGGAAAAATCTTTTCCCAATCCATGGGTTGTCTCTTTCCTCTGTTGGTGATATCTTTTAATATGCAAAAACTTTTTAATAAAACAAGATCCCTGTTGTTGATTCTTTGAAGTAATCTTGTACAGTTAGGTTTTTGTTAATGAGTTCTTTGCCTACCCCTATGTTCTTGAGATTTCTACCTACCTTGTCTTCCAGTAGATTCAATGTTTCTGTTTTAGTATTTAGATCTTTGATCCATTTTGAATTTAGTTTGGTTTATGGTGATAGGCATGGGACTAGTTCAAGTCTTTGGCATATAGAAAGCCAGGTTTTCCAACACCACTTATTAAAATGACTTTCTTCCAGTGAATATGTTTACCCCTTTGTCAAAGATAAGTTGGATGAGTGTATTTGCAATTGTGTCTCCATTTTCTATTTTGTGCCATTGATCCCAAGGTCTGTTTCTGTTGTTGTTGTTGTTGTCAGTACCATGTTGATTTTATTATAGCAACTCTGTAGTATAGTTTGAAGTCTGGGATTGTGATGCCTCCTGCCTTGTCTTTGTTTCCCAGGCTTGCCTTTGCTATTAGACATCTCTTATAGTTCCATTAGAATTTTAGGAACACTTTCTCTAGTTTTGTGAGGTATGCTAATGGTATTTTGAACAGGATTGCATTAAATCTGTATAACAGTTTTGGGAGTATGGCCATTTTCATAATGTTGGTTGCTCCTATCCATGATCAAGAGTATCTTTCCATTTTCTGAATTTCTCTTCAATTCTTTTTTTCAGATCACTGTAATTTTCAATGTATAAATCTTTTACTTCCTTTGTTAGAGCAATTCCTAAGTATTTCATTTTTTTAATGTTATTGTGAAGGGTGTGGTCTCACTAATTTCTCTCTCAGTGAGTTTGTTTGTGTACAGGAATGCTATTGAGTTGACTCTGTACACAGCTATGCTGCTGAATTTGCTTAAGTCTAGAAGATTGTTGGTGGAGTTGTTGGGGTCTTCTATGTAGAGTATTATGTTATCTGCAAATAATGATAATTTAATTCATTCCTATCCTATCTTTCTTCTTTTATTTCTTTCTCTTCTGTAATTGCTCTGGCTGTGTCCAGAACTATATTGAATAGGAGTAGTTATAGTGAACACCTTGTCTTGTTCCTGATTTTAGAGTAAAAGCTTTGAGCTTTGGTCCATTTAGTATGATGTTGACTATTGGTTTGTCATAGACGGCTTTTATCTGATTGAGGTAAAGACTATTTATTCTGATTTTCTCCATCATCTTTGCCATGAATGAATGTTGGACTGTACCAAAACCTTTCTCTGCATCTAATAAGTTGATTGTGTGATTTTTGGCTTTGACTCTATTGATATGGTGTATTTCATTTATTGATTTTTGTACACTGAACCACCCCTGCATTGCTGGCATGAATCCTACTTGGTCATGGTATATAATTTTCTTGATGATTTGCTGCATTCTGTTTGCTAGTATTTTATTGAAGATTTTGACATCTATGTTCATTAGGGAGATTGATGTATATTACTCTTATTTGTTTAGGAATTTCGCTAGTTTTGGTATCAGGGCAACACTTGCCTCCAGGAAAGAGTTTGGGAGAATTGCTTTCCTTTCAATTTCATTAAAGAGTTTGAGGAGTATTGATTTAATCTTCTCTAAATATCTTGTAGTGTTCAGCTGTGAATTCAACAGGACCTGGGTTTTCTTTGTTGGCAAGTTTTTTATTACATTTTCTATTTGAGTAAGTGATATTAGGTTATTCAGGTTTTGTACATCCTCTTGATTGTTTTGGTATTTCTGTCCATTTCTTCTGTTTTCCATCCTGAGAGTACACATTTTCAAAGCAAGTATTGATGATCTTTGTATATTCACAGGATCAATAGTGATTTCACCCTTTTCATTTCTTTCTGCATGAATTTGAGCTTTTTCTTTCCTCTTTATGATAAGATAGGCTAGGGTTTTATGAATTTTATTTATTCTTTCAAAAAACTAACTCTTCAATTCATTAATTCTTTGTATTGTCTTCTTAGTCTCAATTGTTTTAATTTCTTCTCTGATCTTTATGATTTCCTCCCTTCTTTGGGCTTTGGGTTTGAATTGTTCTTTTTCTAGAAGACTCATGTGTAGCATTAGGTTGTTTATTCATGCTCTTTCTGTTTTCCTGATGTGAGAATTCGCTGCTATAAATTTCCCTCCTAGGACTGCTTTCACTGCATCCCACAAGTTTGTGTAAGTTGAGCTTGGATTTTCATTTAATTGTAGATATTGCTTAAGTCCTTCTTTAATTTCATCTGTGGTTCATTGGTTGTTCAGGTGGGTACACATAACTTCCATGTGTTTATGTAGCTTTTGTTGTTTCTCTTGTCATTTAATTTTCAATTTTATTGCACAATGGTCAGGTAATATGCATGGGATAATTTTGATTGCTTTGTATTTGTTCTATCAACTAGTGTATGTTCTATTTTAGAGAACTTTACATGTGCAGCTAAGAAGAATGTGTATTCTGATGTTGTTGGGTGGAATACCCTGTAAATATCTACTAAGTCCATTTGTTCACAGGTTTGATTGAGTTCTGTTATTTCTTTATTGATTTGTTGTTTCATTGACCTGTTTCTTTGTGATTATGGGGTATTAAGTTCCCCCATTAAAACTGTCATTGCTTATATGATTTTTCATGTCTATTAATATTTTCCTTATATAGTTGGGTGGTCCTGTACTTGGTGCATATATATCTATGATTGCTAGTTCTTTCTCTTGAATTTTTCCACTAAGAAGCATGTAATGACCTTCTTTATCTTTTTTAATCATTCTGTTCACTTTGTCTGCATAGAGGACAGTTACCTCTACTTTTTTCTGCATTCCTATTGCATGGAGTGTTGCTTTTGATCCTTTGACTTTCAGTCTATGAATTTCTTTTTTAATTAGATGCAATTTTTGTATAAAGCATATTGTTGAATCTTGTTTCTTGATCCATGCTGTCAGTTTATTTCTTTTAATTGGTGATTTGAGGCCTTTTACATTTATTGTAATAAGTAATATATATTGGTTTCTCTTTGTTACATCATTTTCCTGCTCTTGCTTACTTCCTTTTCCTCTCTGTTTAATTGCTTGCCATGCTTTGTGGTTTCTTTCTGTTGTTGTTCTTTATTGTTGTCATTTTTGTTTCTGTCTAGAATATCTTTTGATACCCTTTTTAGTGTTGGACTAGTGTTCACAAATTTCATCAGTTGTTCTTTGCCATGGAAGTTAACTTACTTCTCCATTGATTTTGAAAGATAGTTTTACAGGATGCATCTGTCTGTGCTGGAAGCTGTTTTCTTTCAGGACTTGAAATATTTCACTTAAAGCTCTTCTTACCTTGAGAGTTTCTGTTGAGAAGTCAACTGTGATTCTGATGCATTTTCCTTTATAGGTGATGTTTCTTTTGTCTAACAGCTTTTAATATTCTGTTATTGTCTTGAGTTTCTGGGATATTGATTATTATATGTCTGGCTATAGATTTATTTTGCTTATGGCTAATTGGTATTCTATATGCCTCACTTATCTGTATGTCAGAATCTTCTTCTATTCTTGGGAAGTTTTCTGCTATTTCTTCTGCAAAGTTTTTTTGTTTGTTTGTGTTGGCTCCTGCCTTTTCATTTACACCCATTGTTTTTATATTTATTTTTTCTTTGCATCATCTTGTAGCTGTTGAATCGTTGTTTCCTGATATAGTGTTTTCCTCAAGAGGTTTGTCATTTCATGGTCACTAGCCTTGACCCTATCTTCAAGGTTTGAGAGTTGATGTTCAGTTTCATTCAAGTAGTTTTGTGAGATTTCTGTGGAGTTTTTGATTTCCTGGTTATCTGCTTGAATGTTTCATGAATTCTATTTGTTTTCTGTATTGATCATTTATGATTTCCATCATTTTCCTAATATCATCTATTTTCTTACCTATCTGTACTCTAGATGAGCTGAACATTTTGTTTGTAAATGTAGACATTTCTTTTTTAACCTGAGAGTTTATTTCTGATCTTATTTTCTCTGTACCCATGGGGATTTGTTTCTTTACTTCAGTTGCTATCATTTCAGAAATTTCAGGTGCATATCTCCTATTTTCTTCTATGCTGGTGACTGCCAGACTTGTTTTGCGTGGGCTGGGAGTCTGAATTTGTATTTTGCTTCTTTGTTTTTTTCATTTTCTGGGTTCGCATCATGGTCCACCATGGCTATGGGAATGTCCTGGAGTATATGTTAAGTATGAAATGTAGGTTCTTAGAATGGTTATTCATAGAGCTTTGTACTTTAATTTTGTGTGCTTTTGTGTATTTTGTATTTCAAGTAAAAAGAATTCACTAATTTTTAAAAAAATGATAAAGAGGCATTGGCTAAACTAAAATCTTGCTATAAAATTATTTGTTTAAGCCTGCAGCTCAGACTTAACCAGGAGGGCTGGAAGCTTGGCTCAGTGGCTTAAGTGCCTGCTTGGCAGGCACGAGGTTATGAATTCGATCCCCATTACCAACAAAAAAAAAAAAAAAAAAAAAAAAAAAAAAAAAAAAAAAAAAAAAAAAAAAAAAAAAAAAAAAAAAAAAAAAAAAAAGAGAGAGAGAAACCAAACTTAACAGGAATTTGCAGTTTGTGTAATTACCACATAACAAAATAAGATATAAAAAGACATACTTAACATATAACCTTTCAAAAATGTGTGATATTATTTCTTAAGAGCTTCAAACTGAAAATATTGGAATAAAAGAATAATAAATGAATATGTGAAATTTAGCCAACAACCTCTCACAAAATAATTTTATTGATGTTAAAGTATAAAAGAAGGAAAAAACTCATCAATGATAAACAGATAAAGTCTGTTAGTTCCAGCAGAATTTTTTCCTATAAAATCCATCAGAATGTTAGCAAAACAGAAGTGATTCTCTTCAATTTATTTTAATTTAATTCGATTGAATAGAATTATTATGTATATGTGTGACTCTATATAAAACCTCAGGGTGGGAGATATTTTTCTAAAGAAAAATTATGAAAAAATAAAGGAGAAAGTTGAAATTTAAAATTTTATTTTGGACTCGTTCAGTTTTTGTTTGGATCAAATTTCTAATTTTATATATATATATATATATATATATATATATATATATATATAAAAGATAAATTTTTATTCTTAGAGTAAAATATTATATGTATTTAGAAATGACAATTTGGGAAAGCACAAAATAATCAGAAAATAAGCAATTGCACTATGGAATAATACAAATACTCATGCAAAATTTCATCTTCTACTAGTTCCCTATTTGGGCATTTTTTTATCTATTGTGAATTACATATAAGTAAAATATCAACCAAAATTAAATTTTTCCCATATGCACTTCATTTACTTTTATTGTTATTTTTTCTTTTTTGTCACCTTGTTTTGCCAGGTATTTTTTTTTTTTGCTTTTCTCAAAATTATCAAACCAAAAATAGAGACTTCCTCATATTTTTAAGAAAAATGTGATAATTAGTCATAATCAACCACTGTCTACAATAAAACATTAATATTATGTATGTTATTTAATGTACTTCTGGACATCAAACAAAAAAGAACTAAATTTAATTAATCACACAAGATTAAATCTAATTCCTTGTGAAAACATAATCACTCATGAATGTCATATTTAATTATATTTTCTATGTGAAAATGACAAATACAAAACAACTTGAAGATTCACTGATCTGTGGATTACTGTTTTCAAGAGTTAACATAAAGGAAAAGCTGATCACCTTGGCTTTGTTGATTTGAACAACTTGTAGTTCTTCCTTTTTAATGTTTTGTTCAAGGAAGATTGATGTAATTTTAGTGTCCATACAGTGATCCTTAACTATCAAGGGAGGAAATATTGCACTGTATGTATTGGACTACACTTACTTATCTATTAATCAGGCAATGAGCACATTAGCCAGAAACAGAGTGACTTGTAAAAGTGAAAGAAAAATGGCCTCCCTCTTTTTGTCTGTGTTTCCTTGACTAAAGGCAGGAATAAAAAACACTAGTATTTGGAGATAAGGTCTGTTTTGCCCACCCAGTGAAGGTTGTGTGACCTTGTCTCTAAGAGCTCTTGCACTATCATGGGACTGAGAGTTTGCATACAGGTAACTACTGCTGTGCTAACAGATGAAATTTACTAAAACAAAGTTTCAAACCAATCTATAGCAATTCAATAGTCCCTGGATTAACAAAATACATCAGACAGCTTCTGCTAGTGCAGCTGTTGCTTCAGTGGGCAGACAGATTGCTAGTGTTTAGTATTTCACCTCTTCATAGAATTCTCCCTTAAATTATTATTTAATATAACAGATTCTCAGTTTAGCAAAAGAATCAAAATTCCTTTATTCTTACTAATTTTGGACCCTCACGTTACAATGACAAAATTCATCCTTAGAAAATCGCATATACATGCATGTGTGTATGCATATATCTTATAGAAGCATAAATGATGAACCATTTAAAAATTAAAATAATTATTGACTGTGCTCTCAATATGATATAACCCAATTTTGACTTTAAGTTCGTCTATACTGCGCTAAAGGTAAAGTCAGTAAGAAAAAGCTGATTGAATTATTCACTTCTCAGTCAGCTGATTTGGAATTACCTAAATAACCATAGGCTCTTGAAACTCATTGTTTCTGAAAGAACCAGGGATTCTGCAATTGGAGTGTCTTATATACTCCATTGAAGCATACCATGCTACTTAGTGCACATTAACTATGACATTGGACTTCCACTCTCAGACAAGATATGGATATCTATTCTTTAACATCCTGAAAATACATGCAGTTCCTCTAAAATTTGGATCCTGAGAGTCAGCGAATGACAGGATTTTTGCACACACTTTTTACTATGACAAAAAAAGAGAAATTTTTTCTTTCTTCAAGGAAAAAAAATCACTGAAACCTTTGTATGTCAGAGTCAAACTGGATAGCAGTTCCACAATACTAATTATAACTGAACAGTTTGCTAAAATTTGCTGAAGGCAATGGTCTGACTCATCTATCTACTAATTCAGGCTGCTGAAATAATCTCAGCCTCTCCATTGGTGAAACTGAATTCCCCAGGAAGGCTTACAAGAGCTTTCAGCTCAGGTAACAGCACACTCATGATTTTTATAAGATAATGTCACCGATAATATAGCCCTCTTGCTTGTGTTGAGCACCTTGGCAGTCTGCTTTGCAGGACAAAAGTGGGCTCTCACTGTGTTCAGTCCAACTTATCATGAACTGTGCAATCGACGTTCTTCAGGAAATGTTTTACTAATGATTTTCTTGATTCCACTGGATGTTCCAACTATAAGTCTTGACTTTAAGCTCTCAGGTAGATATTCAATTGGTTTCTAAATTATTTCTTGGAGAAAACTTCAGTAAGTACCCCCATCTGGAAATT
Source organism: Dasyprocta punctata (assembly GCA_004363535.1). Classification (NCBI taxonomy): domain Eukaryota; kingdom Metazoa; phylum Chordata; class Mammalia; order Rodentia; family Dasyproctidae; genus Dasyprocta; species Dasyprocta punctata. Next base: position 1,257 of record RJWM01044477.1, on the reverse strand, counting down.
TTTACAAATTCCTTTAACATGCTTACAAATCCATTTTCTAAATATTCTTGGTTCCAAAGATAGAGTTAAACATTTTAAATCTTGACGGTCATGCTGTTTTGGCTTGATTTGGTATTATATATTTTTATGGATCTAATTATATTTGTAAAATTCAACAGGACACGTTTTCCTACTATAATGTTACTTGATTCCCTTACAATGGACCCATTGTGCTACATTTTAAATATTGTACCCTTTGTCATTTCCATAGTGAAAACAAGAAAACATTATTTAAAATCTATCAAAAGAGATACTGCTGCAAAGAGTTAAATAGCAACACTAAGTCATCCCTAAAGATTAAAATTTGTAAGCTAGCAGCTTCCTTTAGCTTTCTCTTGTGAGTCCAATTTGTTTAAAGTACTGATACTAAAAATATGTTAAATAGAACTGAAGTGTTCAAGCAAGATTATTCTCATTGTTTCCACTAACAAGTTTTCAGATGTATCTATGTCTATGTCTATGTCGATGTTGATGTCTATGTCTATATCTAGGTCTATGTCTTTATATCTGTATCTATGTCTATCTATATAGATAGACTGAGAGAGAAGTTATAAATCTAAGTCTTAAGATTTCGTTTAAACAATGAATATACTTGAACAAAAAGTAAATATTTATAGATTTCCGCAGTAATTTGCCTCAACTCCTATGTCCCTTAGTCATTCAGTCAACCATTCATTTATTAATGTTTCCTCCTATTTACCCATATTTCAAATTTTCTTAGCCATTTCTTAACTTCCTATTATTTCATGTTTGAATGCTTTCTTTTGAGGTGAATTCACACTTTCAACATTGTCTACATACAGTTTTCTTTTCTTCTCTAGACTATGTCTTCTGTCTAGAAGATAGCTACACTTAGATAAGTTATAATTATCTCATATGTAAAACTTTACTCATCTTGTTTCATCTGGAACCTCGAAATCTCATGTTTTTCCTTTGTCCTTTAGTAACTAGTCTTTCATTTTTCAAACATTCAAGGTAAATTTCAGATTATTTGTTAATTTTCCCTTTTACTGCTTTTGTTTTTTTTTTTTTATTTGAGCGAAGAAAAACAAAACAAACAAAAACTACAACAACAACGACAAAAAAACGACATATATAGTAAAAACAACAAGCAAAGGAGACAAGCAAACAACTAGCGTAAATACACAACATTGCAGGTTTACAAAGCCGGAAGATAGAAGCTTGACAATGGTTGCAATTTGCGCATCGTTATCTTTA
>RJWM01044476.1:0-13064 GCA_004363535.1 Dasyprocta punctata | reverse complement strand
ACAAATGGGAGGACTCGGCTGAGTTTGGGTAGATACTTAGTTTATTTATTTATTTATTTATATTTTTGGTGGGGGGCACCGGAGGTTGAACTCACAGCCTCACACCTATCAGACAGGCATTTAAGTCACTGAGCCAAGCTCCCGGTCCTGGTTTTTTGAGGCAGGGTCACACTGTGTAGCTCAGGCCGGCCTTGCTCACATTGTAGCCCAAGCTGGCCTTGAACTCACAAGGCTCCTCCTACCTCAGCCTCCCGAGTGCTGGGATTAAAGGTGTGGACCACTACGCCCAGCTAGCTTAGTTTATTTATTGAGACAAGGTTTTATGAATGTAGTCCAGGCTGGTGTGGGTCTCACAGGGATCCTCCAGCCTCAGCCTCCTAAGTGCTACGATCATGGTTGTGCACCACAGCAGGCTTCCCCTTAATTAGCCGTTACAGGCGCTCCCTGTTTAACAAACAGGCCCGATCCTGTGACTCAGTCATTACATGAACTGGTCGCTAAATGAGGAATTGTACACAATGTGTACAAGATTCAGGACAAAGAGATGGTCAAAGGAAACTCTAACTCGATGACTTTGCTTTTATTTATAGAACTCCTGCATGCAGTCCTGTAGTGCATAACAACACAAACCACAGGACTGCACTCTGCAGGACAATTGGCAAAAATTACGGTGCTGTGTAAACACGGCACATGGTACAAAAGAGACATCCAGGCTCTAGAAACCAGATGTGCAGAACTGTGCAGAAGAGGCCTAGATCCCAACCGGTGTTAACCGGTCGTTAGGAGGAGCACTTGTGGTCCTAAAGCAAGGACCATGCTAGCGGATGATAGGGACGTCACCATGGACCATGAAGGCCACAAGATGCTGTGTCTCCTCCTGGCTATTAGTGAGGGCTCTGCCCTTTATTCTAGAAACTTCCAAATGGTCATTTGCTTTATTTTTTTTTTTTATTTTTATTTTTTTTTTGCGGCACTGGGGATTGAACTCACAGTCTTGCACTTGCCAGGGCAGGCGCTTAAGCCGCTAAGCCAAACTCCCCAGCCCTGGCTTTTTGAGGCAGGGTCGCACTATGTAGCTCAGGCCGGCCTTGCGCTTGCGTTGTAGCCCAAGCCGGCCTCGAACTCACAACGCTCCACCTACCTCAGCCTCCCGAGTGCTGGGATTAAAGGCGTGCGCCACCACGCCCGGCTGGTCATTTGCTTTATAAACAACAAATGACATCTGTGTGTGATTGTAGTTGGGACTGAAGGCTGCAGTTCCACACCTCACTTCGATGTTACTGGCCTGGCTGGGGATGCTGGATTGGATCTGGCCCTCACAGGCCCACACCCACTCCCCTGGCAGAGGGACCCTGTCTACATTTGGAGTTCTTTTTTTCTTTGGGATCCTGGGACTTGAACTCAGTGTTTTCACCAGGATCCCCAGCCCTTCCCAGCTCTTTTCTCTTATTTTTAATTTTGCCACAGGGTCTCACTAAGTCTCTGAGTTGCCCAGGCTGGGTTCTAATTTAAGATCCTCCTGCCTCAGCCTCCCAGAGTGCTGGGATCACAGGCATGTGCCACTGCCAGGGGCTGCATGTGTATTTTCCAGATGTGTAGTCTGAGACTATTTACCCGTTTATGGTTCAGGTCCATTTCCAACAGCCAGAGCAGGCAGAAGCCGGTCAGGCAGGTCATGTCTGGGAGGGCTGGGTCCTACCTCCCGCACTGCAAAACGAGTGAAGAGGCTGAGGCCAAGGCCGCGTCCCCGGGCACCCCATCCCCCCCGACAGAAGCCCTTGGTCCCCGTCGGAGGGGAGGCCATCCAGTGTGGAGGGAGCCCCAAGGTTCAGGCCAGTAGCTGATTTGGGGCAGGCTGGAAAGCACCCGGCGGTGCCGGGAAAGGAGGCTGGCTCGGGGTCATCCCGCCCTGCGCCCAAGCTGTCTCTGAGCCAGCCCTCTCGGGCCAGCAGTGACGACTGCGCCCCTTGTGGGGAGCCAGCCCTCGCCGCACTGGCTTTTTTGTGCTTCCAGCTGCCACTTCTTTGTGGTACTGAGCCTTTCCTAGCCCTTTCTTATCTTTTTTTTCTTTTTTGGTACCCAGGATGAACTCACAACCTTGCGCCTGCTAAACACTCGGCCCAATTTTTTGAGACAGGGTCTCACTGTGCACTTCAGGCTGGCCTTGAACTCACTTTGTAGCCCAGGCTGGTCTCAGCTCACAACGATCCTCCTGCCTCAGCCTCCCGAGTGCTGGGATCAAAGGCTTTGGCCACCATGCCCCCGCCTCCTTATCTTTTGAGACAAGGTCTGGCCAAGACACTCAGTTGTCCAGCCTGGGCTCCAGCCGAGATCCTCCTGCCTCAGCCTTCCAGAGTGCCAGAATCACAGCCCTGTGACCCTGCTGCGTGGCCCGGCAGCCCCACTTGTGGCAGATGCTGGCAGAGGGAAACAAGTGGGAGCCAGGAGGTTGGAAATCCTGGACCAGCCCTGAGCCCCACGGATGTGTCCGCCCGCCATCCTGTCCCCCTGTAATGTGGCTGAGGTAGATGGTCCCAAGGTGTGGCCCAGAGGGAAGAAGCCGGCACGCCCCAAGAACCCCAGCCCGCCTCTGGCGCAGGAAGCCTTCCCCAGGGGGCTGGGTGGCTCTCTCCCTCTTTTTTTTTTTTTTTTTTTGCGGCACTGGGGATTGAACTCACAACCTTGCGCCTGCCAGGGCTGGCGCTTAAGGCACTGAGCCAAGCTCCCGGCCCTGGTTTTTTGAGGCAGGGTCGCACTATGTAGCTCAGGCCGGCCTTGCACTCGCATTGTAGCCCAAGCCGGCCTCGAACTCACAACGCTCCACCTACCTCAGCCTCCCCAGTGCTGGGATTAAAGGCGTGCGGCACCACGCCCGGCTTCTTTCCTGGTTTTTTAAATTCTGTGACAGTTGCCTAACCCGTACTTAAATTAGGGATCTTCCTGCGTCAGCCTCCTGAGTAGGAGGATCACAGGCTAGCGCTACCACACCCAGCTTCTGGGAAACCTTCTTAACTAAAGATGTCACTGAGAACATCTGTGTCCTTCCTGTGTCCTTGTTGCTAATTTTAAGCCCTCAGGCTAAGGTTTGAGGAAAACCTTTCCTTGTTAATTATAAACCCATTTCCTGCCTCTGTTCCACAGCTGACTAGTATTTGAGAAGAAAATATTTGGCATTTTCTTAGTTGTATATATGTGTTTTATTTTTTTTTAATTTTTTTTTTTTTTGCGGCACTGGGGATTGAACTCACAACCTTGCGCTTGCCAGGGCAGGCGATTAAGCCGCTGAGCCAAACTCCCCAACCCTGGTTTTTTTGAGGCAGGGTCGCACTATGTAGCTCAGGCCGGCCTTGCGCTCGCGTTGTAACCCAAGCTGGCCTAGAACTCACAACACTCCTCCTACCTCAGCCTCCCGAGTGCTGGGATTAAAGGCGTGCACCACCACGCCCGGCTGTATATATATGTTTTAAAAAGCCCAAATCGGCATACATTTATCATCCACTGACTGAGGCTGAGGCGGGAGGACGGCAAATTCCACTGCAGCCTGGGTGATTTAGCAAGACCTTGTCTCCAAAAATAAAAATAAAAAAGGGCTGGGATGTAGGTCAGTGTGAAGGCCCTGGCTTCAATCCCAGTGACTCCCCACACACGGAAAACACTTGAATTTTTGTTTTGTTTTTTGTTTTTTGTTTTTCTTTCTTTGTCTTTTTGAGACAGGGTCTTGCTGTGCAGTTCAGGCTGGCCTTGGGCTCGCTTTGTAGCCCGGGCTGGTCTCCAGCTTCAAATGATTCTCCTGCTACAGCCTCCCAAGTGCTAGGAATACAGGAGTGCACCACCACACCCGGCTGAATTTGTGTTGTTTTGGTTTTTTGTTTGTTTGTTTGTTTTGTGGCACCATGGATCGGACTCACAGCCTCACGCCTGCCAGACAGGTGCTTAAGCCACTGAGCCAAACTCCCGGCCCTGGTTTTTTTTTTTTGAGGCAGGGTCGCACTATGTAGCTCAGGCCGGCCTTGAGCTTGCGTTGTAGCCCAAGCCGGCCTCTAACTCACCTCAGCCTCCCGAGTGCTGGGATTAAAGGCGTGCCCCACCACGCCTGGCTGCAGCCCTAGTTTTTTGAGGCGGGGTCGCACTATGTAGCTCAGGCCGGCCTTGTGCTCGCATTGTAGCCCAAGCCAGCCTTGAACTCACAACACTCCTCTTACCGCAGCCTCCCGAGTGCTGGGATTAAAGGCGTGCGCCACCATGCTCGGCTTGAATTTGTGTTTTTGAGACAGGATCTCAGTACGTAGCTCAGGCTGGCTTTAAATTTGCGGTGATCCTCCTGCCTCAGCCTCCCGAGGGCTGGGATCACAGGTGTGCCCACCCCGCTCAGCCTTGCATTTTTTTTAAAGGCTGTCATCTCTAAAGAGTGAAACACAAAACCACCTGAGGCCTGGCCCCTCAGGTACCCCTCCAGCAGGACACTGCAGGCCCTGCCCAGCGCCTCTGCCTTTAGAAAGACCCCACAAGGGTGACTTCCCACCCCACTGAGCCGTCCTCAGCCCTGGTGCTGTCTTAGGTGTTAGCTGCTTGAGGACTCAGCCTGTAGCACTGAACTCCCCAGGATGAGTCCTGGGGCGCCTCGGGATACACCGCAGGGAGACAGCACTGTAACTCATTAACTGCAGGGGAACCCAGAAGGGCCGGTCATTATCTCCATTTCACAGAGCTGGGAAACTCCAGTGCAGAGAGGTTAATTTGTCCGAAGAAGCCAGGCATGGTAGAGCATGCCTGTAATCCCAGCACCTGGGGGCTGAGATAGGAGTATCACTATGGGTTTGAGGCCAGCCTGAACTAGATAGTGAGACCCTATCTCAAAACCCCAAAATATAAAAAGTAAAATTGTACTTTCAAGAAAAACTGAAGCTCCCAGCACTCGAGAGGCTGATGTAGGTGGAGCGTTCTGAGTTCGAGGCTGGCTTGGGTTACAACATGAGCGAGGCCAGCCTGAACTACATAGTGCGACCCTGCCTCAAAAAAAAAAAAAAAAAAACACGGGCGTAGTGGCGCAGGTCTTTTAATCCCAGCATTCGGGAGGCTGAGGTAGGAGGAGCGTTGTGAGTTCAAGGCCGGCTTGGGCTACAATGCAAACGCAAGGCTGGCCTGGGCTACACAGTGCGACCCTGCCTCAAAAAACCAGGCCGGGAGTTTGGCTCAGTGGTCTAAGCACCTGCCTGGCAGGCTCGAGGTTGTGAGTTTGATCCCTGGTACTGCAAAAAAAAAAAAATAAATAAAATAAAATAAATAAAAATTAAAAAAAAAGACCTGAAACTTCAGGACACAGTTACTCAAGGTTACGATGCCTTTGTCCCATCCTGGAAACACACTCCTGAATTTTTAAATCTTAGAAAGATACACTGGACGTGGATTGGGCTGGGCGGTTCACCTGGAAAGTGGGCCTTTCACCTGCGAAAGGAGACTGTCTTCCCACTGGTGGGTGGCCAGGGCCTTTCTCCTTCAGATCGAGCCTGAGTTTCTGTAGATTCACAAATTCTACCCATTCCCCCCCCAACCACATGACTGTTCCCAGCTGGAGATTCTAATGTAGTCCTGTGTGTCCTCTCTGCCTGGGAAACCTCTGCTCCTCAAATGCTTCCCTGGGCTGAGAGGCATAGAAGCCCGGCATGCTAGCGCATGCCTATAATCCCAGCACTAGGGAGGCTGAGGCAGGAGGATCACCATGAGTCCAACGCCAGCCTCGTTTACATAGAGACCCTGTTTCAAAAAACCAAACCAAACCAAAGCAGAACTTCCTTGGAAGACTGAGCTGAGGTCCCCACCTCCTCTTTGGGGGTCCTCCTTGGATCTGGTCCAGTGTCACTGTTGGCCATGTGCACGGAAGTCCCCTGAGGGTTGTAGTCCCCAGCCACCAGCTCTGGATGGGGCCCAGCCAGCGGGGAGGCCCCCCTGAAAGGCTGCCGGTTGCCCTTGAGCAGCAGCTGCATCCAGCAGGCTGCACAGTGTGTGTGCGTGTGTGACAAGTGAGACTGCACCCCAGGGCTCACCCACTACCACACACCCTCTACCACTGAGCTACGCCCCAGCCACCTCCTGTTGCTTTTTTTTCCCCATACTGAGGCTTGAACTCAGAACCATCACACTATTTTTTTTAAGTTTATTTGTTTATTTTATTTTATTTTTTGGTATGAGGGATTGAACTCACAACCTCGCGCCTGCCAGGCAGTTGCTTAAGCCACTGAGCTAAATCCCCAGCCCCCTAGCTATTTTTATTTTATGCCTTTTGTTTTGTTTTGAGACAGTTTCATTATGTAGCCCAAGCTGGCCTCAAATTTGCAGTAATCCTCCTGCCTCAGCCTCCTTAGTGCTGGGATTATAGACATGTGTCACCATGCCCCCCCCATATATATATATATTTAATTTTGAGACAAAGCCTTGGTAAATTGCTAAAATGCCCAGGGTTGGACTTCAACTTGTGATTCTCTTGCCTCAGCCTCCTAGGAGAGGGTGCCACCAAGCCTGGCATGTTTTTTTTTTTTTTTTTTTTTTTTGTAGCACCAAGGATTGAACTCACAACCTTGAGCCTGTCAGACAGGTGCTTAAGTCACTGAGCCAAACTCCCAGCCCTGCTTTTTTTGAGGCAGGGTCGTACTGTGTAGCTCAGGCCGGCCTTGTGCTGGCGTTGTAGCCCAAGCTGGCCTCGGACTCACAACACTCCACCTACCTCAGCCTCCCGAGTGCTGGGATTAAAGGCGTGTGCCACCACGCCCGGCTCTGGCATGTTTTTTGAGACTAACTCTTGCTATGTAGTCTGGTCTGCTCTTGAATTTTTGGTCCTCTTCCTGCCTCAGCCTTCAAGTGCTGAATTTCTGTGTGTGCTACCATACCTGGTGGCTGGCTTGGTCTTGATTTGTTGTTGTTGTTGATTTTTTTTTTTTTTTTTTTGCGGTATAGGGATTTAACCCAGGGTCTTGGGCCAGAGCTACATTTCCAGCTTTTTGTTGCTGTTGTTTTTGGTTTTTGGTTCGAAGCAGAGTCCCCCTATGTTGTTCAGGCTGGCCTGGAGCTCACTATGGAGCCCACCAGGTGGCCTCAGATTTGCAGTGATCCTCCTGCCTCTGCCTCCGGGAGTGCTGGGGTTCCGAGTGCACACCACTGTGCATGGCTTTTGTTTCTAAGTGCGAGATCCAGTCCTGCATTAAGCTGTTTAAGCCAAGACTTCTGACCGAGGGTGCAGGGTATGCTCCTTACTGCTGTGGAACCTGACAGAGGGCGTCCGAGCTGCAGGGTTAAAAATTATAGAACCTAGCCGGGCGTGGTGGCGCACGCCTTTAATCACAGCACTCGGGAGGCTGAGGTAGGCGGAGCGTTGTGAGTTTGAGGCCGGCTTGGGCTACGGCGCGAGCGCAAGGCCTGCCTGAGCTACATAGTGCGACCCTGCCTCAAAAAACCCAGGGCCGGGAGTTTGGCTCAGCAGCTTAAGCGCCTGTCTAGCAGGTGCGAGCCTATGAGTTCAATCCCCGGTGCCGCAAAAAAAATAAATAAATAAATTATAGAACCTGACTGAGAGGTGAACGGGTTCGCTTCACCTTTTCTCCTGATACTGGGATTGAACCAAGGCCTCTTATACGTCTGGCAAGCGCTCCACCTCTGAGCTATGTCCCAGCCCTTCTTATTTTTTAATTGTATTTATTTTTTTGTGGCACGAGGGATCAAACTCACAAACTCACAACCTCACGCCGGCCAGGCAGGTGCTTAAGCCACTGTGCCAAACTCCCAGCCCTAGTTTTTTGAGGCAGGGTCGCACTATATAGTTCAGGCCGGCCTTGCGCTCATGTTGTAGCCCAAGCCGGCCTCGAACTCACAACACTCCTCCTACCTCAGCCTCCCGAGTGCTGGGATTAAAGGCGTGTGCCACCACGCCCAGAACCCTTCTTATTTTTAATTTTGGGATAGGTATTGCTAAGTTGCCCAGGCTGGCCTAGAAGTTTTTTTTTTTTTTTTTTTTTTTTTTTTTTGCGGCACCGGGGATTGAACTCACAACCTTGCGCCTGTCAGGTGCTTAAGTCACTGAGCCAAACTCCCAGCCCTGGTTTTTTGAGGCAGGGTCACACTGTGTAGCTCAGGCCAGCCTTGTGCTCGCATTATAGCCCAAGCCAGCCTCGAACTCTCAACGCTCCTCCTACCTCAGCCGCCCGAGTGCTGGGATTAAAGGCATGCACCACCACGCCTGACTTGGCCTAGAAGTTATGATCTTCCTGTCTCAGCCTCCCTAGAAATGGATCACAGGCCTGGCCACCAGGCTAGGTGTTTGCTTTTTGAAAGAGGATCTGGCTAGCCCACCTACTCTGTTTTGGAAGTCCTGGGCTCAAGTGATCCTTCTGCCTCGGCCTCCTGAGTGTCTGGCCCTATAGGAGTTAGCCAAGGTGGCCTGGGGTATTCTACTAGATTTCCTTCTTTTCTGTTGTTTTTTAGAGAGGGTTTCACCATGTAGTCCAGGCTGGCCTTGAACTCATGGAGCCCAGGCTGGTCTGGAACTCATGGAAATCCCCCTGCCTCGGCCTCTCAAGTACTGGGATTCCAGATGGAGGTCACCGCCTGCTTTTCTGACCCTACGGAACCCGGTAACCATGCTGTCCCCAAAGGGCCTTACGGTTTCCATGACTCTGGTCTCAGGGCTTAGTGGGCCACCCTGGTTCCTGGTCTTGAGCACAGGGTTCTGCAACCATCACTGTCCCCAGCCAGGCCTGGCTGAGGAGCTGTGTGTGGACAGGGACCACAGGCCAGGGCTGACGGGGTGGTGGCCGAGAGGCCCCTCAGGATGGCTGGGGCAGCTGCTCTTCCCTTTGGTCACTCCCCGTTTCTCCTCCTCGCTCCCCTTCTTTTTTTCAGGTACCTGGGATCGAACCCAGGGCTTCACACTGAGCCACCTTCCCAACAGGGTCTCAGTCACTAAGTTGCCCAGGATGGGCTCAAAATTGTGAGCCTCCTGCCTCAGCCTCCCAGAGTGCTGGGATTAAAGACCTGCACAATTGATATAGGGGAAGGAAACTCCCTACCTACTAGGTGTCCAGTACGAGTTCTTGTTCTCTAAAATCGAAGAATGAATTTTAGGGACAACAGAGGTGAAGAGCAGAATATATTTACTAAGAGAAAGAAAGCTTCTGTCTGGGAGAGACAGAGGGGTCCTGAGTGGGTTGCAAGGGACTCTGTCTTTTCTAGGGACTTTTATGGAGCAAAACCACGAGGTGAGATGGGTCCAGGGAGGGGGAAAATGGGGACTCGCAGGTGGGCATGAGGTGGGACAGAACTATGGTCAACCAATAAGATTAAAAATTTCTCAGGTGGGCAACCCACTTGGGATCCCTTCTGTCCCTCAGACAGAGGCTTTCTTTCTCTCTCTCTCTTTTTTTGTTTTATGGCACCGGGGATCAAACTCACAACCTTGCACCTGACTGGCAGGTGCTTAAGCCACTGAGCCAAGCTCCCAGCCCTAGTTTTTTGAGGCAGGGCCCCCTATGTAGCTCAGGCCGGCCTTGAATTTACAAGGCTCCCCTACCTCAGCCTCCCAAGTGCTGGGATTAAAGGCGTGCGCTACCACCGCTGCCTCTCTCTCTCTTTTTCTTTTCTTCTTTTTGCTGTATTGGGACCAAACCCAGGACATTCTAGCAGCCACATCTCCGGCTCTGGTTTTATGTTAAGAAGGGATCTCGCTCAGTGGCCCAGGCTTGGCCTGGAGTAGCATAGAGGGCACCCTTGTTCTGCTGGTTGTTGCTTAAGACCGATTTCCCAGGCACCAGACTCGGCCTCCACACTGCTCCCAATCCCACATTATTTTTTTTTTTTTGTACCGGGGATTGAACTCACAACCTCACACCTTCCAGGCACTTATGCCACTACATTTTGTTTTTTGAGATGGGGTCTCACTGTGTAGCCCAGGCTGGTCTCAAACTTACAGGAATCCTCCTGCCTCAGCCTCTCTGGTGCTGGGATCAGAGGCATGTGCCACCACACCCAGTTTAAAAATTGCCCTCAGCCTTTAATCCCAGCACTCGGGAGGCTGAGGTAGGAGGAGTGTTGTGAGTTCAAGGCCGGCTTGGGCTACAACCCGAGCACAAGGCCATCCTGAGCTACACAGTGCAACCCTGCCTCAAAAAACCAGGACTGGGAGTTTGGCTCAGTGCCTTAAGCGCCTGCCCTGGCAGGCGCGAGGTTGTGAGTTCAATCCCCGGTGCCACAAAAAAATAAATAAATAAATAAAATAAAATAAAAAATAAAAGTTCCGGGCCAGGAGTTTGGCTCAGCAGTTTAAGCACCTGCCTGGCAGGCACGAGGCTGTGAGTTCGATCCCTGGTGCTGCAAAAAAAAAAAAAAAAAAAAAAAAAAAATTCCCCTCAGCTCCATGGAAATAGCTTCCTCCTTGTTATTTTCCTTGTTTGTTTATTTTTCACAGGTTGTTTGCAAGCATCCTCTTGAGAAAGAATATCTTCCCAGGCATGGTGGTGACACCTGTAGCCCCAGCACTAGGGACACTGAAGCAGAAGGATCCAGTGAGTTCTACACTAGTCTGGACTATACAGAAAGACCCTGCCCAAGCCGGGCATGGTGGCGCACTCCTGTAATTCCAGCACTCAGGAGGTTGAGGCAGGAGAATTGTTTCCAAGTTCGGGACTAGCCTGGGCTATAAAGTGAACTCAGGGCCAGCTTGAGCTGCATAATGAGACCCTATCTCAAAAAGTAAGGCCAGGCGGGGCCGGGAGTTTGGCTCAGTGCCTTAAGCGCCTGCCCTGGCAGGCGCGAGGTTGCGAGTTCTATCCCCGGTGCCACAAAAAAAAAAAAAAAAGTAAGGCCAGGAGCCAGGCGTGGTGGCGCACGCCTTTAATCCCAGCACTCGGGAGGCTGAGGCAGGAGGAGCCTTGTGAGTTCGAGGCTGGCTTGGGTTACAACTCGAGCACAAGACTGGCCTAAACTACATAGTTCGACCCTGCCTCAAAAAACTAGGGCCGGGAGTTTGACTCAGTGGTTTAAGTGCCTGCCCTGGCGGGTGCAAGGTTATAAATTCAATGCCTGGTGCCAGGGGGAGGAGGGGGTAGGGCCGGGGATTTAGCTCAGTGGCCTAAGCACCTGCCTGGCAGGTGCAAGGTTGTGAGTTTAATCCTCCGGTACTCCCCCCCCCAAAAAAAGACCCTGCCTCAAAAAGCTCAAAGAGAAAAAAAAAATGTTTCCATGGAAATAGACACAGCCAGAAATATCCAGGTAGCTCAAAGATTCATTTGCTCAGCTCCAGTGTTCCAGCGATGCTAGAATGTACTGTGTTCCTCTAAAGGGAGATTTGCTGTCTAAGGGGGTTCCTGTCAGTTGTGGTGGTGCATGCCTCTGATCCCAGCAGTCAGGAGGCTGAGGCAGGAGGATCTCTGAGATTTCAGATCAGCCTGAACTATAGTGAGACATTACCTCAAAAAAGGGGATGATTCCTGGAGCCAGGGGTGGTGGTGATGCCTGTAACCCTAGCACCTGGGAGGCTGAGGCAGGACAATGCAGCTAGTTCGAGGCCAACCTGGGCAATATAGCAAGAACCTATCTCACAAAAGGGTGGGTCCCTCCTGGAACTATGCTATCTTCACTCCCCAAATGAACACCCGGTCAGATTTGGGTTTGGGGTGCAGGGCTGGGTGACCTCTCAGCAGAGGGCTTTGTCCAGTCTCCCTACATCCAGAAGCTGGTCAGGCGACCAGGCTGAAGTTTCGATCCTGTCCCAGCCGTGGAGATTGCGTGCCCCGCTGTCAGGCGAGCCTTGGGTTGCAGATCCTTCCTTCCTGGGGAGCCGCTGTCCCTTTGGTTCCCGTGAGAAGGGTGACACTGTGGTGTCGCTTCCTCCCACTTCCCTCCCCCTCTGGCTCTGGGCGTGGAGCCCGGGGCTGCTCTGAGGCTGGGCCACATCCCTGCCTTTTGCCGTTACTGTCGTGGCTGCCTCAGCCTCTGTTGTGGCCAGAGACAGAAGAAACCAAACCAGGTAGAAAGAAGACACGGAGAATCAGCTTTTTGTCTGTCACTTTACAAACCTGGGTCCCAGGCCCGCTTAGCCCCGAGTGTAGCCTGGGGACTCTCTGGCAGTCTGTGTCACAGACCTGGAGCCTTCTTCACCACAGCAGGACTGTGGCTAGCAAGGCAGGAGGAAACGGGGCGGCCCTGGGGCTGGCGGGGACGTGGGGTGCCAGTCCCTAGGGTCCACACTGAACCCCCCTGTCTCTACACTTTGAGCTCCAGGGTTCAAAGAAACTCTGGGACGGGGTCCCGCCCTTTGGCAGCGCGGCCCTCCCCGTGAGGTCGGCTGTCCCACACTTGAGGGCTCAGTCCCCAGCAGCTGGCCTTGGTTTTCTTTGTTTTGTTCTTCCTCGGGGATAGGGTCTCCCTGTGTAGCCCAGGCTGGCCTTGAACTCAGGGATCCTCTTGCTTCAGCCTCCCAAGTGCTGGGATCACAGGGGTGTGCCCCCACCATGCGGCTCACAAATCATCCTAATGGCCTGTGCGAGGTTAGGGAGCTGAGGTTCGGTCCCTAGACGAGGGTGACACTACACACAGTGCGGCTCCTTTCAGCTAAACTCAGCACGGCTCGGCTCGGAGGGGAGGTTCTCCCCATCCAAAGTGTTAGGTTCTATTTTTGAGATCCTGCAAATTAAACAGACAAAAGACAGATTAGCATGAGAAAAGACAAGGATGTGGGCTGGAATTCACACGCAACAGGTGATTGACAGGAGCAGTTAGAATTTGGGATTTATGAGCTGGAGGAGTTGGCACAAACCTATGATCCCAGCAGGCAGGAGGCTGAGGGAGGAGGGTCGCTGGAAGTTCAAAACCAGCCTGGGCCACATAGATCCTGTCTCAAAACACCAAACAAAACAAAAGGTAAGGGCGATTAAGGAGATTTTTAAAAGTTTCTTTGAGATTTTTTTTCCCTCTTTTTTGAGACAGGGTCTCACTATACAGTTCAGGCTGGCCTTGAGCTCAGTTTTTAGCCCAGGCTGGACTCCAATTTGCGGCGATCCTCCTGCCTCAGCCTGTGAGAT
>RJWM01044475.1:0-13324 GCA_004363535.1 Dasyprocta punctata | reverse complement strand
GAGGGTTCTACGTAGGAGCCGAGAAGTCACGCTCAAAGGAAGAAGCGGGGCTGCCCTGAAGAGCACCACAGCCATCCCCAACGGCGACGAGGTCCCGCACTCCTCCGACGATGGAGAACAGTTGAGCACAGGTCAGGAAGCCCAGCGTGACCAGGTTCTCCAGCACACAGCCTCCCCTCCGGAGCCAGGAAGCGATGCACGGTATGAGGAGCAGAGCTCTCGCAACATGAACCTCAGCCACTCTCACGGATGAGGTCCCGAGCTCCTCCGACGATAATGGCCGAATCCACATTGGAGAAGCCAGCGTGACAAGCACCTCCAGGAGAACCAGCAGCTCCAACAGCAACTCTTGGAAGAACCCACAACGCCCGGCTCTTCTTCTCCACGTCCCTATTTATGCTGGCACCTTTCTTCAGGTGGATCATCTTTAACTCAACACCAGCTGAACCAATTCAACTGGTGTCAAGTTGACCACCAGTTTGTAATCCATAACATATGCACATATTTGTCTTTCGAAAAATGCATAGTAGATTGAAATCAAGACCCTAAGAAACCTCCTTTTTATTTGTTCTGTGAAGTATTACCACTTTATAAATAATTAAACAATAAATACATGATATTTGATGACACTTCAAGCTCTAAGAGTCTATGATTTAACATGCCTTTCTGAAAATCTTAAGAGAAAACACTTAACTTTTGCTAGATTTTAGGTCTTGAGAGACCAAAAACTTGCCTGTTAATTCAGACATACGTCTCTTGCTCCAGAGAGAACAATTTCATTCTTGACAGGGAAAATTGTGCCCCATTCTTTTTATATTCAGTAAATCATCTTTACTTTGCTAAATTCAAAATTCCCATTCTGTCATAAAGCATGTCAGCAGAAGGCCTATTTACTAATTAACAGTCACTTGTTTGTCATAGAAAAGTAAAGGCTTTCTTTCTTTGTTTCTTTCTTTCTTCCTTTTCAAATATGGAACATTTTACAAATTTGCATGTCATCCTTGCACAGGGACCATGCTAATCTCTGTATCATTCCAATTTTAGTATATGTGCTGCTGAAGCAAGCACCAGGTAGACTTTTAAAAGCAGCCGCTGGATTTCTAATAAAATTGGACAGGGTGTTCACACTTTGACATTGCTGTTTCCCCAAATACATAGAAAAGATAAACATAATTTTTTTTAAATGACATTATGTTGATGGTGACTACTACGTCCACAAATGAAAAGAAGCGACAGAACGAAAAGGGATGAGATGGGCTGAAGCCACAGACCCTCTGGTGTCCTGTTCCAAAATGAGGTGATGGCAGCTGGTGACTCAGGTGCCCTCCGTCTTACACATGGGATCTAGCTGCAGACCATTGTCCTCGGCCAGTGGCTGCCTGAGCTATGATGAGGGGGTTCTGGGCCCGAGGAAGTGAGAAGACCCAGTATACAGACCTAAAGCCAGGAAAAGACCAAAGCCACGTTCTGCCTTGGAACTGTAACGTCGCTACAGCCCAAAGCTTGGAGCTCCCTTTTCAGCATAGAGTTGGTTTAGAAGTGGGAACCCCGGGAATCAAGAAGAAATACAACCATGGAACCCGTGGATTTACAGAAATGGGAGAGAAGGGAGAGAAGAAGGGGGGAAAACTCAGATTGGAACCAACAATAACAAATACTTCAAAGTAAACTTGTAAATCAAAATTCTGAAATCCATGAAATTTAATCCTAAAAATATATATTCAGTAAAAGATGAAACGAGAACCTAAATATATTCCAAAGGGAAATTAATTTTGATGAACTATGACAAATTGGTTAAAATAAGAAAGCTCAAAGAAATAAGAGAATAGCAGTTATAAAAAATGTAGCTATTATGGCACAAAACCAGGCAAAAATGAAACAAGAACAGATGAATATGCAAAATAGTCAAATAGAACTCTTAGAAATTGAAATGTGGCCCTCGGTATTTTAAAAACGTTTAAGAGATGGAATGAATTCTAGTCTCGGTAAAAGAAGAACTGATGACAAGGAAGATTATAGGGAGGAGTTCACCCCAAATTCAACACAGAAAGATTTCAAATACACGAGAGTTGTCACAGGGATATAATATGCATAGTAGAAAAAGGAAAAGAATGACAGGAGCTTAACATGAAAATATTGGCTCCAAATTCTTTGGAACAAAAGATACAATTCTTCATGCTGAAATTCACTCTTGATGCGAAAAGAATAAATAAAGACTCTAGGAACACTGAAATGACACTTAGAACGTCAAGCGTAAAAGACAATGTTAAAAATGTGCTAGGAAATAAAGATTACAGAAGAAGAGAGAGAAATAAGAGGAAGAGAAGGAGGAGATAAAAGGAAAAGAAGAAGAGATGCAGGAGGCTATCAGACTTTCTAGCAGCAACAATAAATGCTACAAAACAGTAGAGAAAAGAGTCATCAAAGTACTGAAGGAATAAAACTATCAATGCCGTAGAGTTATTTCTAGGTAAAATACAATTTAAGTGGCAGACACAAACATTTTCAAACACACAAAACTAAGACTATTGATAATACACAGACTATATCTCCCATCCTGACCTGTCCTCAGCAGTTACACACACACATACACACACACACACACACACACTTCACCCATACCCACACATCTCTCCACTCTCCACCTTGCCTGGGCCACCTTTGATACCCTGATTTTGCTCACATATTAGCCTTGCACTTTCATCTCTACTCTTCCTCAGTTACTCTTCTGCCACTGACCTGCTCTTTATTCTTGTGGTATTGGTAGTAAGCAACCTTGTACCCCCATACCTCCCTACCTGAACCAAGCCTGAGTGAGTGTCTGCCAGAGTTCCTTCTTCCCTGCTGCATGCCTCTGGGCTACCTGGGCCTGGGAACGCAGAGAAATGATGCCTTGTTAAGCTCCATGCAACTGGGTTTGCCCAGAGTCTGGTATGGGGATAAGAAATATGGGGATCTAGCAGGAAAGGAGTAGCTCCAGGGCACTGGCAGAGAGCTGCGACAGGAGGGAACATGGGACTTCACCATCTTAAAGTGCCTCCCTCTTTCCTCATGTGTGTGCGTTTGGGTGTGTGTGTGTGTGTGTGTGTGTGAGTTTGTGAAGACAGACATGAGCTGAGATGCAATGTGATCACTGAGATTATGTAGTTTTTAAAATGTAGTTTCCCTCTGTATTGGATGATATACTTTTGATGGGGCTGAGTCTGAGTAAAAAGTTACCAAGACACCCTCGATATGTACCTCTCATATTAGGCGCAGCTGGTATAAGAACCCTGTTTCCCAACCTGCTTGGGTAACAGGATTGAATGAAATTTCCCATCTAACCAAGAGTCATTCACATTTGTGTGGTGACAGCTCAGTGGCCAAGGCTCCACCCACAAACGGATACACCCATGGAGGACAGATCTCTCCCCAGGATTTCCAGTTGCACTGGTGGCAAAGCTGGCTGGGGAAATAAGCAGGGACCTGTCAGTTACAAGATCCCAGGACAGTGTCAAGTAATTCTCAGGACCCCCAGTATGGAACTTCTTGCAGGTCCCCAGGAGATGTGACCATGGGGAACCCACTATCTGACTTCCCAAAAGCCCACACTACATTTCTCCTGTAGCACGTACTTTTATTTTTGCTTTTATCTTCTTTTTTTCTTGTTCTGCTCAAATCTGCTTGAAGGACCTGGAATACTTTTGACTGACGAGTCATTTCTAAAGAAATTACCCAATAAACAGAAGCCTCTTTTATTTTTGCTTTTATCTTCTTTTTTTCTTGTTCTGCTCAAATCTGCTTGAAGGACCTGGAATACTTTTGACTGACAAGTCATTTCTAAAGAAATTACCCAATAAACAGAAGCCTCAGGTCTCCATCTTCTCAGTTGAGCAGCTGGGCTTAGCATGTCTGTTTTTAGTTTCCAAGTTTTGTATACTGTTTTGAGGACAATTTGTGTAGATTTTTACAGTAATGAAGAGTTGTTTTATTGCAGGCCTGATGCTCTTTTGACCAATTTAATAGCCCATTAACACCATCTAACAACTTCTAAAATGACTTCACAGAAACCAAATTGAGGCTATTGCTGATGACTTTGGCACAAGTGAATTTATTTTCCCCAAAGTATTGCATAAGTAGAAAGTTTAAAAGTTACAAAAATGATGGAATATGACAGACATTTTTTAAAATTGATGAGAACTATACAAAGTCTATAGATGTGTCTCTGAAAAGTCAAGTAATTTGAGAATGTGTTTTAAAATGTATGCCATCTTCCAGTAGATTTGTAAATGAGGTGTCCTTTTTTGTGACAATTATTATCTTTTTCTTTGATTACAAAGAAAATGTAGAAAAGAAAATATAGAAAATGTAGAAAAGGCAAAGAAAAACTTTCCGGTTTTTTGCCATCATCCTAGAGATAGCCACTATTAGCTTTTGGAATCAGCAATTTTGGAACCTCCTTTTTTTCTCTTAACATGCATGTAACAGTGAACATATCACAAGATTTTCTTGCAATCTCTAATATTACTGCAATGCAAAATTTGTATTATGATCACTTGGCATCACATTGCATGAAAGTATCACGATTTGCTTACCCAATTCTCTACATTTAAAGTGACTTTTGAATTTTTTTTTCTTCCTAAAAGCTGGAGTAACTAACTATCTTGAGGGCTAACTTTTAAATGACAATTCTCTGCTAGCACATTCTCTCAAGAGTGTTGACTTTCAGATTCTCAATTTCTGGAAGGCTTGATTTTAGTAGCTAAGAAAACCATTACCATTCTTAATGGCCAGGCTCACAATTACTGAATAATTTGTTTTCTTTGTGAAACTCTAGAATTGTTTCTACCCTTCCATTCCATTCAATTCAAACCAATTTAAAAAAATTTGCCTGACTCTTGTGTCAACTTTTGATTGCATCTGAAATCCATTTGGGTGTGTTTAATATAAGATTAAGAACTGTTCTCTGAAAACTGTTATTTTTGGACCACCCTGCCTATACATTCCCAATTCACTAAGTTTATCAGATCCCCATGGTTGGCCAAGTAGAGTTCTGTAATATTTACTTGAAAAAAAAATTTTTTTTTACTTGAAATTTTGAAGAAACTTGGTGGGCATTTCAACACATGGTTCAGTCAATTGAACATAAGCCAGAAAGAAAGATATCTTTTGCCCTCAAAACTGCTTTTCTTCCATTAACAGTCTCTCCTAAATCACAGCAGCAGAAAATGAAGTCACTTTGGACCACAGCCTAAGAACACAATGACTTCAGAACACAAAATCTCTGGTTAGGGAGGAGCTCCTAACGGCCACCCTTTACAAGAAGTGGAATTTAAACTTGCATGAATAATCCCGAAATTCTCACACTTAAGTAGGGATGGGGCTGGTAGCAGGGAAAGATCTTTCTCCTAGTTATCTGCTTCATTTCATTATTTTTCCTCAGTTTGTACTTTTCAATAGAACACTATTTAAATGCATAATTATGAGATGGAATAGTTCTCATAATTTCAGCACCACTGAAAAATTGGGAAAAATACAGATTTATTCCAGCTGACCTAATTACTGGCAAACTTGATTGATTAAAAGAATATCATCTTTTCTGAATATAAATAGCAATGCTCCAATTATTTTGGGTTTCAGGGTAAAGAAGCTGAAAATAAACTTCATGGCCTAGGGCAAAGCTATGTATCTTAAAACATACCAGATTTCCTGGCAAATAACTAAGGAAAGTTGGCAAATTAAAAATCTAGAATTTCCAAGTCAATTCCTCATATTTTTACCAGTCTTGACTCCATAATTATAATTAGTTTTTAACAAAGGCCAATTTAAAAGCAGCAGCATGGAACTTGATGTTCATGGCACCTTTCACAATCATGGCTAGTTTTCCTATAAACTTCTATTATTCAATTCATAAAAGCTGTATAATACTGCCAGGCTCATTAAGTAGCTTACATGAGTTCAGTCTAACAGGAGGCCAAAGAAAGAAAGAGCAGCCTTCAGAAAGACTGGGAGAAAAGCCCAGAGGAGAAACAGAGGCTGTGCTGAGAACGTGGGGAGATTTAGGGTGTGATCCTAGCCACACCCTGGCCTCCCGCATCTGAGCCAGGGCAACACTTAATGAGCACAGAGCCAGTACAAGAAGAAAACCTCTCTCCCTTTCTCTCTTTGTAATAGTAATTTTAAAATCAGGGGACTTTCTATCATCCATCTGTAACTGGAGACGAGTTGGAGTTTGAAATTTGGGGAAGGGTCTGGGGTCAGTGTGTCTGGGTGTTGCTATGACAATGGGAAGAACAGAATCAGGATCTTAGACTGGCCAGGCTAGCAGATGGTCTGGGGTTTCTCCTTGGGGAGCATGAGCATGTAAGCACTAGATGACAGGGCACTGTTCCCTGGGTCAGCACAGAGGAATGGGAACCATAGAGGGGAGCGCTTATAGGGACTTACACACCAGGAGTAACAGGGAACAACCCTAGCATTTAGAGTCTACAAAGCACTTTAATCTTCTTTATCTCATCCCTGCTCCATGGAGGATCTCACACTTCTCTGTGGAGGACCACCTGGAGGACTCTCCTTGAATAAAGAGCAGTTATCTCCGTTTTGGCTGAATCTGGCCCTATCTCCATGTCCTGATAAGCACAGAGCTGGCTAGGCCATTTCTTTATCCCTTCAGTTGGCTCTCAGCAATGTAAATAGGGCTGGTTGAGGTGCTGATGGGTAATCTTTGAAGCTAGGCGACAGGGGCTGTTTCTCTGCCCCGTGACTGTCAAAATACATGGCTGAGCCAGGCAGGATGAAGTCACTGTGCCACACTGTCAACTGGGATCAAGCCTTGAGATAAGAGGCCATGACTTCCCAGGGCAGAAAAGTTTACACATTAGAACTGAAGCACTGACCCCCAAACAGATTATTCTTTCCACTTATTGCTCTCTCTTCACATTGCAGAGGTGATCTCAGGTCACCTATCTAGCCCAACTCATGGTACTCACGCATTTCCTGCCATTCTCACAGCCACTCATCCTCAAGCCACCCCTTTCTTCATGAATTCATAAAACCCAGGTTGGGCCCTGGGTTAAGGCCTTTGTTCTGGCGAACCACCATCCTGACTGGGCTTAGGACTTAGTTCTTGGCTCGCCATAACTAAACATGTCTTAGCGCCTTTATATGTTGCACTGGAAGTGGTAGGTTGGAATTAACTTATTGGAATTCCAGTAACATTTCCATGGGATTACATATATAAATTTCCTGGACTGAGATGAAGACTGGGAAGGGCTCCCGATACTTCTAAGTGTAGGTAGACTCCAGAAATGCTGCCTGAAAAAGTACGTAATTCTCAAGTTGCCAGGGAAATGTCCAGTAAAGGCTATTAAATAAAATCATGAGAGGGGCACCTCCTGAGCCTGCAGTGAGCGCACAACTGTGAGCAGTAGTTCGGGCACTACTGCTCTGCGGGGCTGCCTCGCTGGGCACCATTTTGTTCTGCTGCCCTGTAGGCGATCAGAGAGACAGAATGCCCCACTGCTTCTGGGGAAGAGAAATGTGAGGGTTGCTATGCTACTTTCCTGAGTTACTGATGTGCAAGAAAGTCTTACTCACAGTATGACAAAGAGCTTGCAGAAGGCACTGGGGAGACTCTGCAGCCGGCCAGGCTTCCATACCCATCCAGATGAACCCGTGACATTTCCAGAAGGAGACAATGTTATTCATCCATTTTCCAATTTAGGAAGGTTTGCATCCCTAAACACATGATTCCCCCTCTCTCTCCTCTCCCCCTCCTCCGTCCCCTCCCCTCCCCTCTCCTACCCCTCTCCCTCCTTCTTCCCTCTCCCTCCGCCCTTTTCCTCCCCCCTCTCCCTCTCTCTCCCTCTCTCTCTCTCCATCTCCATCTCTCTCTCTCATGCTTCAGAATTCCAGTGCACAACTGTTCCTGGGAAAGAGTTCCACTCTGGTAAGATGCCTTTCCAGAGGTTCACAGATGGCCTGCAACTTCAGATAACTGAGCTTGTTTTCAATATCACAGCTCTTTGCACCGCAGACACAAAGTTACTCCACAAAAGAGGAGCATTGACGCTCAGGGAATCATCAGAGCCAAAGCCAACAGCTCTTCAGAGTCATCATGTGCTGCAGAAACCTAGCAAATGTTTTGGCCTTGCACTCATAGAGAAAGCCTGTGATCCTAGAGTCCTGTTCCACTGATGCAGCACCACCAGCTGTGGGTTCAGCAGCCTGAGCTATGCTGAGCATGAACACATTCTCTGAGGCATGGAGAAACCCTTAACTTGAGGCAAAGGCATTTCATGGAAGTGTTTCACATTTTTCTCTGCTCATACATAAGTCATTTAGCCTCGTAACCGTGAAGGTAAGTGAAGAAGTTCCTGGTGTTGCTAGAGATGGGTGAGGAGCTCCCCAAGCCTTGGGCTGGGTCTGCAGATTAGTCAACTGAATGCTACTGGGGAGGGATCTACAAGTTCTAGGACTCTATAAAGCCAAACAGGTGGCAAGCAAGGGTTCACATAGCTTCCTGTCAGGGCTTCTTAAGAAGCTGGGCCACAGCACAGAAATTCTCTGGGGTCTTCACTCTTCTAGCTGCCACTTTGGTCATCCATGAGCTTTGACAAAGAAAAGACCTAGCAAAAGAGAAAATTAGCAGGGGAGAAGAAATAAAGGCAAAGAGAAAGTTGGAGGATGAACAGTGCAAGAAAATGCAAGAAAGATCAGGAAGGAGGACTCGGGAAGCAGTGTGCTGAGGGACTGCGCCCTACCCATGACTCCCAGTGTCTCTCTCTCTTTTTTTTTTTCCCTGAGTCGAGGGATTAAACCCAGGCCCTCATGCATGCTAAGCACATGCTCTACCACTGAGCGCCACCTCTTAACAAAAGTTTTACATTGATAGTTTTACATCAATGTCCTTATTCACATTTAATAGGTAGCGGATGAATGGCAGGGACTGAAAAATCCTCACCTGAGAACACACAGTGAATCAGAGAACTTCTCAGCCCCTCATTTGTCCTCTAGCCTTTTGAGATTAAAATGCTTTAATTCTTTGAAACCTTCCTTATTGGGTTCCCAGACACAATCCACTGTGGCTACTCTGTACACTTCTTAATGGGAGAACTGTCCTGTTTTTCCAGGATTGTACTGAATCATCAGAATAACGAAAGCCAATCACAGAAAAAGAGAGATGAAAGCAGCTTTTAAGGTCACTGAGCTCAATCTCCCCATTTTCTAGGTTAGAAATGAAGTGCAGGCCAGAGAAGTAAAAATGTTTAAGCCAGATCACACGGCTGTAGGAAAAGATGGACCTTAACATACATGTCTTGATTTTTAGGCAGCTACTTATCCAAGAGCACGGACATAGATTTCTTCTTATTATTTTTTTTTAATACCAAATCCAAGGTAGCTAGCATTTGCAGAGCATACCAAACGGGTGAGTAATAGCAAACAACTCAATTCGATCCAAAGCACTGATTTCTGGTGCTGTTTTTCAGGGGCATTTTTGACTTCCAATCTGTTAACCATAAGGAATATTGACTTTAGTAAAGCACACTGAAGTTTTCTATGCAACATGTTAAGAACAGCTGAAACCAATTAAATGTTAATCAATTTTACTCTGTCATGCAGAGTGGAAAAAATGTTTCAGAAATCTCTCCACCCCAAGATGTTCTTGGCAACCATGGGCCCTCCTTTCTCTCTAGTCATGCGTACTCTGGAAGAGGCAACCTGCCCTCCTATCCCAAAGGAGAGCAGAACCCAGCCCAACTTTGCCCTTGAAATAAAAGTGCAACTCGGCAAGAGAAGAGGCTGCAGATTTTGGGGCAATGCACGCCCCAACTGTTAAGATAGGAGAAACTGAGGAAGACAGGTAAATTTAGCCCCAGCCATTCTCCGCGCCCACCTCAAGAACTTTACCGAGCTATTACCTTAAATTCCTCCAAGCCCCACTTTTTCCATGAGAGTCAGTGACAAAAAAGATTTTCCATATCCAGCAAATTAGGGTGTGAATTTGGTTCTGCAGGTTACTAGATACAGCAACTTATTTAACCTCCCTAAGCTTCAGCTTACTTACTTGTAAAAAGGAAGTAAGTAATCATTTGACACATTAAGAATTAAGCAATTCAGGGTCTGGAGGTGTAGACGAATGGGAGAGCATTTGCCTACATTCTTGAGGTCCTGAGTTTGATCCCCACCTCTGTGAAATATGAGAATTAAATTATTCAAGATGTCTGGTGGACCAAGTGGTGACTACGGTTTAAAAATGAACTGTATAAGTAAGTCACTGTTAAGTAAGTAAATTTTAAGCATTCTTACCACAATAAAGGATACATAGGTAAGGCAGTACATATGTTAATTATCTTGATTTAGCCTTTCTGAAATGTACACATATTTCAAAATCTTATATACCATAAATATATAAAACTTAAAATAATAAATAAGAAAAAAGCATTAAATAAGGTAATATTTACAGAGTATCTGATGCAAGTGGGTAATTAAAAAATGCTAACTTTGCTCTATACTATTCCTAATTCATTATTCACATACTTTTTTCCTATGTTCAAGCCATTGTATCCACTTTGCTATTATCCTCATTCACATACGTTTCACTCTATGTGCATGTCTGACTCCCTTCACATTTCCCAGTCCTAGAGGACAGATAGGTAAGAATACACGGATTAGGAAGCCACAGCCTCAAATTCTCTGACCTGTTGTCTGTGTGCAATAGGGAATTTATCCATCACTCTTCACATACCTTTTTTTTTTTTTTTTTTTTTTTGGTACTGGGAATTGAACTCACAACCTCCCGCCTGCCAGGCAGGCATTTATGCCACTGAGCTAAATCCCTGGCCTATCTGTCACTCTTTTTTTTTTTTTTTTTTTTTTGCGGCACCGGGGATTGAACTCACAACCTCGCGCCTGCCAGGGCAGGCGCTTAAGGCACTGAGCCAAACTCCCGGCCCTGGTTTTTTTTTTTTTTTGAGGCAGGGTCGCACTATGTAGCTCAGGCCGGCCTTGAACTCACAACGCTCCGCCTACCTCAGCCTCCCGAGTGCTGGGATTAAAGGCGTGCGCCACCACGCCCGGCTAAAGGACTTTTCTATCATGGGCTTTGTTTTTTTTTTTTTTTTTTTTTTCTTTCAGCACCGGGGATTGAACTCACAACCTCGCGCCTGCCAGGACAGGCGCTTAAGGCACTGAGCCAAACTCCAGGCCCTCTATCTGTCACTCTTGATCTGTCCAGGGTTTTATGTCCTGGGTCCTCTCATCCTCTAACCTCAAGGCCTAAAACTCTGAGGCCCTTTGCAACATGCACAGTTGAATGGTTTGCAGCACAGTTTTGTGTGCATATTTGTTTTTCATTCTATCACTGATAATGGAGGTGAAAACATCGTTAGCTTAAATTTGACCTTATTAGGGCCCACCAACTCCCTGGTGAGAAGAGCGTGTCACCTTGTACCTGCACAGTGTCGCCCTCCCGATACCATCAGCTGCTAAGTGCCTGTCAGCCCTCATCCCCAAGCTGTGCTCAGGAAACTGGAAAGAGTCAAGATCCCCATAGCAAGTAGGCTGGTCTGTTAGCCCTCACCGAAAGGAGGAGATCAGCAGACCCACCTGTGAGCCAGGGCATGATGAGGAAGATGAGATGGGCATTCATGCTGCAGGAGTCACTCAGGAATCTCTGGCTAACACATGATGGAGCACTGGGTCCTAACTGCCTGGTTGGCTTTGGAAGGTTTTCCATGTTTCTACTAGACAAGGGTCATGCTTCATTTCCCTGGTGCAGTTAAAACATCTTTGAAATGGTCAAAGTTAATTTTTTCCTTGTTTCTTCTTTCCTGTGGATCATTAGGCTCTGAAACTGTATAGCAAAAGATTTGCAGTTGTTTAAAATTTGCATTTTAAGTGGTTAGGAACTGCTCAGGTATCTTTTTTTTTTTTTTGTACCAAGAATCAAACTCATAACCTCGCACCTGACAGGCAGGCACTTAGGTCACTGAGCTAAATCCCTGGCCTTTTTTTTTTTTTTTTTTTTTTTTTTTGAGGCAAGATCTCACTGTGCAGTTCAGGCTGGCTATGAACTCACTTTGTAGCCCAGGCTGGTCTCAAACTCACAATGATCCTCCTGCCTCAGCTTCCTGTGTGCTGGGATTAAAGGCGTGCACCACCACACCCAGACAGGTATCCTTTTTTAAAGTATTGATTTACATACAAAAGACACATATAAAAGTTGTCTACTTAAACTGCTGTTTTTTTCTGAGACATCAGTGTATCACTTTCTTCAATTAATTAAGTGTATTGGTACAATTTAGATATGCATAGTGATCAGAGTAATCATAGGGAATTTGTACCTGTACGTGATATGCCTTAGTCCCTCTTTTTTCCATTCACCTCCCCTCTCTTCAACCCCTCGTGTCCTCCTTATTTACAAGTTTTATTTCCATTTTATTGTTTTTTCTCATTTTTTCTTTTCCTTTCCATCTCCCCCCCATCCCCTTTCCTTTGAAGAATCACTTCCTATTTCACAATATTTATTATGCATTTTCATTCTTATTTACACTTTCAGTTTCTCACAGCAGAGAAACAATGCGATATTTACATATATGTGTCTGATTTATTTCACTTAACAGTATAGTCTCAAGGTCTATTTATCTATAAATATTTCAAGTTTATCCTTCTTTATGACTGAGTAGTACTCAGTCACATAAAAAAAGTCACATCTTTTTAATCCATTCATCAATTAATGGGCATTTGGGTTGTTTCCAAGGTTTAGCTATTACAAACTATGCATCTATAAACATAGGCACACATATGTCACTGTAGTACGATATTTTCAATTCTTTTGGGAAGATAGCAAGAAGGGGAATAGCTAGGCCAAATGGGACCTCCAATCCTAGTTTTTCAAGGAATCTCCACACTGATCTCCACAGTGATTGCACCAGTCTACACTTCCACCAACAGTGGAGAAAGGTTCCTTTTTCCCCACAGCCCCTCCTGCATGTGTTATTGGTTGATTTTTTGATAATAACCATTCTTTCTGGGGTGAGATGGAATCTCAGCATTGTTTTAATTTGCATCTCTCAAGTAATCAGTGGTGTGGAACATTTTTTCATGCCATTTGTACTTCTTGTGACAAATATCTATTAATTTCAGATGATTTGTATCAATTCTTTATATGTTCTAGATATCAGCCCTTTGAAAACAACTGGCTAAGATATTTTTCCCACTCTGTGGGTTGTCTTTTCACTCTGTTGCTGTGCAAAAGCTTTTTAATAAGGTGAGATTTTATTTGTTGATTCATTGTAGTATTTCCTGTGCAGTCTGGGTTTTACTCATGAAGTCTTTGCCTACA